>APFE030244365.1:4300-69249 GCA_000404065.3 Pinus taeda
GTGTTCTACTGGTAATATGTGAATTGTATCCTGCTTGATTGATATATAGCTGTACGATTTTGGATTTTATGCTTGTTTGTGGGTTGTTCTTCATTTGTGCAGGTGTCCATGCGTGGAGCGCAAGGATAGCGATCGGCCAGAGCTAGAGGACAGGAGCGACACTTATCCCACAGCAAACAGCTTTGGATCCCAGGTTGGTCTCCCTGATCGACTTCTAAATTGTATAGTTAGGAACTTGCATGCAGCGTGATTGATTGTTGCTAGACCCCTGTGGGGCTAGTGGGATCCACCTCTGTCCGCAGAGGGGATTTACCTCTGCAACAGTTACCTAGGTAGCTACCCCATCACCTTGTATGGGAAAACAATAACAGTGGACCTAGAAGTCGTAGATAAAAATCTCAACTATAATCTCTTGTTGGGTCACAGTTGGACGTACGCCATGACAACCATTATGTCTACGTTCTTTCACATCATCCTATTTCCATTGGATGGAAATGTAGTCACAACGGACCAACTATCTTTTCTTCACCCCTGATTATTCCCCATTAAAGCAGCTCTATACCCCTAGTAGGGGGTGTACCTAACTCTTACATTAGTATCAGTACCAGTCTACTGAAGGATTCTTTCCTAATGGGCTGTTTCCCTCTTCATATGCCCAAAGTTTCATAGACATTCAACATGCTTTCGTCCATTCCTCATGAATATACCGATCCATGGATCCTACCAGCTCCTTCAGACATTAACACCTACGGAGAACAAATGTCGTTGTCACCAACTGAATTGTCCTACCAGGCCATTCAATCTACATCTGAATCTCCAGTCGCTTTGGTTACAGCCAACGGTACCACTACCCCTCCCATAATGGCTCCTTCTTTCGATCCACTTAATCAAGTCCTACCTATGGATGAAGCTATTAGAGAAATCATACATTTAGAAGAGCGACCTTGGGAGGACTAGCACCGTCATGTTTTGATATCTATTTCGGACATGATACCTCTTCAAATCCTGTCACCTAACATATAAGAAATCATTTTCTCACACTATATGACTATCCAAACTTTCGAGGTGAAAGGAAACATGGGCAATATTTCAAAGACATTACTCATCAATATTTCTGTCAAGACAGGCATCGTGGAAAACATCCAGATTGGAGTAGATTGAAATCCTGAGGAAATGGCAAGCCTCACGTGCCTTTTTAAGGAATTCTATGATGTATTCACCTAGTCTTGAGGAAATACCCGACATAGATCTGTCTATTGTCGAGCATGAGATCAAGATTTATAACAATGCTAGACTTGTCTGTCAAAGGCTTCGATCGGTCCATCCCTGGAAAACAGTAGCCATCAAAAACGAAGTGGAAAAGTTGTTACATGCTAGTTTCATCTATCATGTTCCTTTAATGGAATGGGTTTCTAATCTGGTTCCTATCGATAAAAAACAAGGAACCATCTGCATATGTGCCAACTATCGAGACTTGAATGCCATGTGTCCCAAGGATAATTATCTGACATCATTCATCGATCAAATCATTGATGACTACGCTAGCTATGAATCATTTTCATTCATGGATGGATTCTCAAGTTACAACCAGATTGCTATAAAACCCAAAGACCAGCAAAAAACCACCTTCGTTTGCCCATGGGGCATCTTTTCTTATCAAAAACTCCCATTCAGTTTAAAGAATGCTTGAGCAACTTTTCAAAGAGCCATGGACTACGCATTTCATGATATCAAGCATATCATTCAATCTTAGTTGGAAGACCTTCCAACCCATTCCAAGCAATGAACGCAACACCTAAACCATTTAAGGGCCATCTTTCTTAGGTGCCAATTTTACAACATCCATCTAAATTTGCATAAATGCATTTTCTTTGTTGAGGATGGACGCTCACTTGGATTTGTTGTCTCCAAGTACAAGATTAGGGTTGATCCCAATAACGTAAAGGGAATTAATCAACTGCCTGAACCATAATCCATTCTACAACTCCAATGTTTGCAAGGGAAAGCAAACTTTTTATGACAGTTCATCATAAACTATGTTGAGTTGACGAAAGGCTTTATGCACCTACTTAAGAAGGGAGTGATGTATCTGTGGGATGATCAAGCTCAATGATCATTTGATGCCTTGCAAAAGGCGCTTATATCATTCCCACTCCTTAGCGCTCCTAACTACGGCCACAACTTTCTTCTATACTTGGTAGCCTCGCCATCCTCTCTTAGGATGGTCTTGGTTCAAACTCATGATGACTAGAGTGAACATGTGATATATTATCTATCCAAAGGCTTGGTTGGGCCCGAACTCAGATATTCACATGTGGAAAAGCTATCATTGGCAGTCATCTTTGTTGTCAACCGATTCTGACACTACATCCTACTGTGACATACTACTGTCATTGCCTTGGAGAATCCCATGAGACATATTTTGTCTCATCAAGTAATTGGAGGAAAATATTCGAAATGGATAGTGATCCTCCAACAATTTGATTTTGTTTTCACAGTTGTGAAGGACAAGAACTCCTTAGTCTTCGCCGAACTCTTTTCGGACCTTCCCATCATTGATCCTGACGAGATAGCCCATGAACCTCTTCCAAATTAAGTTGTCTATTTGATAAACATGGCTGACCCTTAGTATGGTGACATTATTGTCTACCTCCAAGCACAATGGTTTCGCCCCGATCTATCAACAAGTGACCTTCATCGCATATGCAACCAAGCGTGACACTATCTAGTGATTAATGATACGTTATATCGTCATGGTGCAGACACATTTTTTCAATGTTGCCTCACTCATGAAGAGGTGGAACATGTTATAAATGATTGCCATGATGGGGCATGTGGGGGTCATCTTTCAGTCATATCTACTGTACAAAAAATTTTGTGCGCGGGCTATTACTAGCCGACCTTGTTGAAAGATTGTGTCAAGGCAATCTGGCAATGCCCTCCTTGTGAAGTGTTCACAAACAAAATGTGTGCTCTCCTGGCCCTAGTGCACCTAGTTATCTCCCTCAGCCCCTTTTCCAAATGGAGGATAGACTTCGTAACTTGCAATCGCGTTTCCTCTACTCGACAGAACTATATCATAGTAGTTGTGGACTATTTCACGAAATGGGCCAAAGCCCTTCCCACCTACCGGGCTGATGGGGAAACCGCGACACTATTCCTGTTTAATCAAGTTATCTGTTACTTCAGTGTACCCCGCACGATCATTATAGACCATGGGTCTCATTTCCAGAATCAAATGATCTCTGACTTAACATTGCTGGTAGGTTTTTGCGAGGATCAATCATCCTCCTACTACCCCCAAGCTAATGGTCAAGTAGAGGTCTTCAATGGTGTCTTAAAGACCATGATCCGTAGGTTGGTAGGAAATCATAAAACCAATTTCCATTGAATGTTATATTCGGTGTTATGGGCATACCGAACTTCAGTAAAAACTGCGACAAGCTTTACACCTTTTCAACTAGCTTCTAGCTTGGAAGCAGTTTTATCCATCAAGTGTCATATCCCTCCCCTACAAATAACCGTTGAATTCTTACCCAGCACTACGGCTGAAGAAGAGTGCCTACTATATATCAATCAATTGGAAGAAACCCATCGAGATGTTGAATTGGCACTCGATGCTCACAAGCACTGGGTAAAAACCCAATATGACAAAATTGTCAAGCCTCGATCCTACCAAGAGGGATATCCTGTTTTGCTCTATGATAAAAAACATGACTACTTGGGGACAGGAATGCTACAACCCTTATGGATAGGTCCCTATGTGGTCAATAAATCCCTCTAAAAAGGGGCATATGAACTTCAGTACTCGGAAGGAGTCCCACTCATCGAGCCCAGAAATGGACTCTATCTGAAAAAGTATTCTGCCTAGTATTACACTGGGCATGTGCTTTGTAATTTTATGTATTTATAAGTTTTTCTTTCCTTTTTTTTTGGTGTGATTTGATTGTTTTGGTATTTATTGGAGTATTTGGCTCATACATCCTTCTCACAATGCATACGTCTTTTCTACCCTTAGCATATGTAGGATACGCGAATGGTTTCAGTCGTCACACATGACACATTGCATCAGCTACTTAAGTCATCTACACACCTGAGTTGGAAATGTTTTCTTTCAGAGTAGTCTTTCTGGGTACAACCACCAACAATATTTTTGTGTACATGTCCGTAATTTCACTTCTCACTGAAGCTTCATCAAGGGACATCTCCAATCTGGTGGTTAGGTTAGACTCTCAGCTAGTTGTTATGAAATTGACAAATTGTTATCACATTCATAATCCAACCTTGTTACATCTTTATTTAAGGGTACGACTCTTGGAACGTTAGTTTGGAATAATAACATATGAACACATTCCTAGAGAATTTAATTTGGTTACTAATTCATAAGCAAATTATGTGTTAAATTAGCATCTATCTCATTCACTATAGAAGCATGCATGAAAAGTAAAAATTTACAGAGTTAAAAATTAAAAAAAAACATTTCAAAAAAATTTATGCCATCAAAATACCAAAATGATTGTATATATATATATATATTATATATATATAATATATATATTAATATATATAAGAATAAAGAGATATAGAGAGAAGAGAGAGAGAGAGAGAGAGAGAGGAGAGAGAGAGAGAGAGAGAGATAAAATCTAGTCTTTTACATCAAAATATTCCAAAACTTGGATGTTTTAAGTCAAACATAGCTACTAAGCCTAGCTACAAACACCCTTTGGCTACACCAAAGCACCTGCTAAAAAGTGCCTACTACTTCTGAAATGCTAAAACTACTCTAGCTATCCTCCGAAGAGGAAGCAGAAACCACTCAGGTACACCGACTGTTTGCCGCTGCATATGAGTGGGAATCTCCCTCATAGGAAGGGGTGGGGACACCCGTGATTAAGCCCTCCAGGTTCCTCAAAACCTCGTGAAGACTGTGAGCATCACCCCCCGTAGCAGGTAGTTGTCCTCCTCGTCGCATATGGCTTGGTTTTCGAACAGGTCATAATGGTGCCACATATGTGTTAAGCATAAAGCTTCATGTCAGTACTTCTGCACCCATAAAAACATCACATAAACATTCAAAAGCTAAAAAATACTTGAAGTACTTTCAAAAACCATTCTCACCTTGAGAACCCTAATTGGCCCCAGGCAGCAACATCAAGTCAGGGTCACCGGTGAAGTCCATGCCCTCATTAGCATAGTTTTCAATCATCATGATCTGGCCACGAAGCCACTGGAAGAAATATTCCTCAAAGAAATGTCAGATCAGTCCTCCTCCAGTTTGAGGATCAAGTGATGACCATCGCCCCTATCTTGGCTCCCTCGGATCAAAGGGACCTAATCTCATCCTTGGGCACATAACAAGTACCCTCTCAAGAATGAATGAGACTATGAGAGTACCATACCCAAAACCCTGTTGGGTTCAAGTCTTGCATGAAATTAACTCTGCTTTTAACTAGTGAAGCACTACTTCTCACCAGTTGAACATCTTTGGCTGGACACAGTCAACTGCAAGCCACAATTGGGCCTCTGTCATAATGTGGGGGTTCTTTGACCCTGCCAACCACACAATCAACCATAAAATGGCCCTCATATACCTGGACCTTATCCTCTCTATGGGGACTCTGTTGCTGACAAGTCCACTCTCACGGACGTACTAGGATAGCACCAGCTCTAGGGTAGATCGTAGATCAGACCTACCCGCGATGAGGTTTTCCTATGTCCCATGGCACGATACACCAGTTAAAAAGTATATATCATCATGGTTAATAACCAACTCATGATCTACAATCCTAAACACTTGCTCATGTTCATCCCAACGTTGGATAATACATCTTAATGAATCCTCCCGCCCTTTAATCAGCTCCAACTTATACTTTCATAAACCGCAGCGGCACAAAGAAAGTATGCATGCTGGATCATTTTGCATCAGAAATTTCTCACTATCATGGAGCCATTCTCTCCATAGGCTAGTCATTATGGCCTGAAACCTCTGCAAAATAACCCAATAATCAGTCAAAATAGGGAAATACAACTTCAGGAATCACTACATGAGGTTTTAAACTACTCCCTCAAGCTCTAACGCTCACCTAGTGGTACACAGGGAGGATTAATGCCCTCCACTAGGTCATATAGGGCGTTTAACACTCCCTACAGGCCATCCAAAGGAGATTAGTGTGCAAATACTACTTTAGGGCACCTCAGATATGCAAAGCTCCACCCTAGAAACTAATAAGAAAGGTTAAGAAATGCATAGAGCAAGTTTTTGGCCTCTACCTGGGACTGACAGCATGTCGAATGGCTGCCCGGATCTCCTGCAATACTCCAACGAAAATATGCTCCTCTTTGGCTCCAACACGCTCTCACAATTCTCAAATAGTGAAAATGGTGAAGGTGAAAGCTCAAAGAACTTCCTTATATTTATTTTTGGAGACATGATTTTTTGAAATCATTAAAGAGTAAGAAGTCCATTCCCCATGATTTTTTATCATGCATGAACCCATATGGATAGCAATTGCTACTTTTTTATACTTTTTTATGCTTTTTGATGAAAGTATCCTCAAGAAAGAAAAGCAGTAAAGTACTGCATGCAATTCTCAATGAGCGCTTTTATTTTATGGGATATTTTCTCACTCTCAAAAAACTGAAAAATCCCCGAGTTTGTCATCGTTGGACTCATTAAACACATACGACGATGGTCCGAGCAACTCTTTCTCACTCTTTAAGATGCCTCGAGCATTCTTTTAGGTACTTTTCTCACTCGTTAAACTAAAAATCTCGAGTTTTTGTCACCGGGCTCGTTAGAAATTTATGGCAGCAACAAGAGCACTTGCTTTTTTGGGACCATTTCTCACTCTTAAATCGAAAAATCCCCGAGTTTTTCCCCTTCTTCGGGCTCGTTAAATCTATGATGAAGGTACGAGAAGTTATTATACCTCTTTTCCTTGCTAAATAAACTGAAAAATATACCTTGAGTTTTCTTCATTTGAATCGTTAAAATTTGATGAAGGTATTGAGTTTATCGTCACACGAGTCATTAAAAATTCACGACGAAAAATGAGTTTAGTTCATCTCCTCGTACTCGTAACAAAAATGAGGTCAACATCTATTGAACATAGGTTTCTCTTTATCAATATTCAATAGACTAACTCATGGAAAAGTAACTGATCCGAGTGTACTATTAACCTTTTGTCGCACCCGGTTAACAACTATGACAAAGGGACCACCCTGGAGTCATTCTTAACGATCTTTTAATACTCTCTAAAACTGAAAATACCATCAAGTTGTCTCATTTGGACTCATTAAATTAAATAGACATGATATAGAGTCGCTCTTTCTACGATCCTTTTCAGACTCTCAAAACATGAAAATATTGATGAGTTTGCCCATCTGGACTCACTAAAATAATCAGATAGGGCATAGAGTCGCTCTTTTTGGGATCCTTTTCATACTCTTAAAATATGAAAAGATTGACGAGTTCACCCTTCTAGACTCACTAAACTAATCAGACGGGGAAAGTAGGAAATACAACTGCATTTAGTATTATAAAGCATGGTTTGGTAGCAGTTGTTCCCTTGAACATGGCACTCCCTTAGATATACCTTCCTTTTGACAGCCTCTCAATATGAATCCTACTATCCTATGAGTTTTAGCCTAAATAACCTGATGTTCTTGCATCTTTGTATCCTAACACTGTTTTCTATTCATGAGTCTAGTGTGGCATGTTTAAAACCATTGTTGGGCCTTCTATTGTTCAAGGGTTAACCTTTTGTTTCCTCCATCAACCCATCAAGCATATCCTTTCATCATGCCCTCTGTCATTTAGGCACAATGCTCAAACATTCCTTAGAAAACAAATCATTATTGTCCTATTTCATGTCGATTGATGTAGGACACATTATTTCCTACCTTTCAACAGGTATCTTCCTATCGACTTCAACACTCTATCTAGGAAGACAACCGAGAAATACATTCAGTTCCTTGGTACTTGCAGACATTAGTGGCAGGTCACCTTTTGTTTAATTAGGAGTTCTCATTATTGGCTCCTGGTTAAACGATTCTATGGGTGTTCAACGAAAAAAACATCTTTCACACTCGTTATATTGTATTGTGCATCTTGGAGACCATCACCATTATTGGTGGCCTTCCTTGTATCTATTAACGGTCTCCATTATTGATTGGTAATCAGATGATTTTGTGCATGTTCGACATCAACGCATATATTCACATGTATCGATCTATGCTATTTGGTGAAGCAGAAATCAAGACCTTGGGTAGAGGCTTGCATCACTCAGCCTTTCTTCCTCTCCCAAGTTGCATATATTGTTTTTTGGAGAAATCTCATCAGAATGATCCTATTATGACATCAGATCTGCATTGTGCTTATCAAAGGCTAGCATCGTCATATCTCTTTTATGAGAAAATCACTCTGACATAGCTACTAAGCATGGGAATTCCCAACTTAGGACATGATTTTAGTTGTTTTATATAAATGTGTTGTATTAGGTTTCCCGTACCACCCAAAACTCCGATCCTCTCTCTCTTTTTGTCGAAGAAGGAAAACTACAGTTAAGTAAAGTATTTTGGCCATCATCGCAACCTCTAATCTCACACTTTAGGGGGCATATTTTATAAAACAAAATGATCCCCTCATCAGCTCAGAGGGGAAAGACATGATAGCTAAAGCAAAGACAAATATCACAATCCTTGTTTCCACAGTAACGTTGGCTAAACATTGACAACATGCTTTATAAATCTTCTCGGTAAGCCTAAGGGGGCATTAGTGACCCTACTAACTTTACTTGTTGGTTCAAGGAAAGCGTTAGTGGATCCTAATAAGAATCTAGAGGTCAAAGCAATGAATTGACCCATAAATATCTCTATATTCCCTCCTAAATCTACTCAGAAAAGCAAGGAAACATCTAAATCTTGACATATTTGTGGGATTTCTAAATCCTAATGAAGGAGGCAAATGGGAAAGAGCTGAAAAGCATGGCAACATCATTTCTTTTACCCTAAGAGAATCATGGAGGAAATTGGAAACCCTAACTCAATTGCTACATAAGCAAAGCTAGGGCTATGGTGATTAAGGTTAGATCATTTGAAAGGATAGCTTACTTGATTGTCGAGCATAGTCTCAAATCTAAGCATAAGAAGTTGGTAAGAATGGAGAGAGAGAGAGGAGTTGGAGGGGTAAGGGAAGGCTAATGCAAGAGATGGTTGTAATCACTCTTCTGACATTAATATAGAACTGCAATTGTACTTTATACTCTGTGGTGTTGGTACTATCATTCATTTACTTATTTGTCCAATACCTTTTAGGATGAGTAGCTTATTTATGTGTAACTGGATGTATTTTATATATTCATGTATTAGTTATCAAGGTTGTATGCTATGATTATGATTGTCTCTTCTATGTGCAGGACTTGATGTGGAGCCAGCTCAGGGGAGTTCCACCTAGCTGCATTGCACTCTCCAGCAAATCTACATGGAGGCCTAAGGTAATCATTATGTATTGATTTTATAGTTAGTTATTGTTTATGGACATTCATTTCATTTTGTGATAGTTGCATATAATCTTATAGTCTACCAAATGTCTTGGGAAGACCTTTGAGGGTATCTCCATTCTCCATGCACCGTGCCTTTTTTCCTATAGCATCATGATCTACATGTGTACTTGAAGAAGCGAATTACACATCCCAACCTTCATTTGACGTGGTTTTCACCTGTAAAAAAGAAGCATCATTAGATCCATTTCCTTTGCCAGGAGCTTTACATTTACAATCCCTTTTGTACTGCCCTTCCTTTTTGCATTTCTAGCACACCTTTACAGGTTTTCCTGGAGATTTAGATCTCCCTCTAGATTTAGATCTACCACTCGATGACTTATTTTTGTTTATGTTATGAGACCTTCCTTGTACAGACAAGGCATAACCATTATGGCTCTCCATATTTTTCCATCTCATCTTGTTCGTTAGTAAGGATGAGACTATTTCATCAAAATGCAAGGCAGTTGCATTGTTACCTATTGCAATAACCAAACTATCCCACGAATATGGTAGGGAACACAACAAATTGATGCACTTATCATTATCTAAAATTTTAATGTCAACATATAATAACTGATGTACCATAGTACTAAATGCGTTCATATTCTCTCTCACTGAGTCTCAATCTTTCATCCTCAGTTTATACAACTTTTTCTGTAGGAACATTTTATTGACCAGAGAATTAGATTTGTACAATGTCCCAAAGTTGTCCCACAAATCCTTAGCCATAGCTCCCCTGATACATTCAAAAATACTGAATCTGAAACACACAATTGTATTGTGCTCTTTGCCATCTGATCCAACTTCTTCCATTCTTCATCGGACACTCCCGTTGGTTTAGTACCTGGGTCTACTTTGATCCATTGATCTTTATCTACTAATAGATCCTTCATCTTGAGTTTCCATAACTAAAAACTATGACCATTGACTTTCTCGATCTCTATCTTTCCACTACTCTCCATCTTCTTTAACAATTAGAATCGATCCCACAGATCTCCCACTGAGCAGGGTCTGCCATAGGCTGGAGAAAAACCCCTCAGCAACAAAGGTGTCCCCTTGAAGCCAAAGTAGGTTTGATATGAAATGTAGATTTTAACCCCATACATAAATTACCTACATACGAATTCTAGGAACATAAAATAAACAATGCGAGAGAATAACACATAAAACACATATACATAGAGATATTCCTGTGGATCCCAAAATTGGGATGACCAACTTGATTTTTCATTATGTTCCTTTCAATGTTACAATACATATATATATACATGTTGAAGCATCCAATACCATGGACTGAAAACCATCACACCCAAAAACATGTGCGAAAACCATGCACAAAACCATAGGTAGATACACCCACCTAATATAGGGGAGCTAGTCGTGGAAAGATTATAACACAATCCAACTTGTTTCCCTATCACAATGGAATTCTAGGAGTTCTATATGATCTTTAACCAGAACGACCATACTCATACACTACGAGAAATCAAGGCAGATACGCTTATTATCATCATCTCACATTGAAGGCAGAAGTTTAAAAAAAATGCCATCATGGGATAGTATCACTATTTAATTCCATTCGTTCCATTATATCCACTCCTCATCCCATTCATCCCGATATTAAATAGGTATTATATCACCACTTGTGGGTCTTCGACAAACCTAAGGAGCTTCCATCCTCTAGGGGTGAACATGATCATAACATCCATTTGCTTCTAGGTACCAAATGGCAAATGTCCACCCTTATCGACATCCTTTTTCCCAAAAGAATGAAATTGAAAAAATCATTAAGGAATTCCTGAATGTTGGTGTTATTAATCCCAATACCAACTCTTATCCATCTCCAGTGCTCATGATTCTAAAGAAAGAGAGTGAATGGCGATTGTGTCTAGACTTTAGGACCCTTCACAAGCTCACCATCAAGTACAAATTTCCTATCCTCATAGTCGATGATATGCTTAATCAACTGCATGGTGCCTAATTTTTTACCAAGACAGACCTCGACTCATTCTTTCACCAAATATGAATGAAGGAAGTTGACATTCCCAAGATAGCCTTCCAAACTCATCAAGGCCATTCCCAATTCCTGGTCATGCCAATTGGTCTTTGTAATGCCCCATCCCATTTTTAGAGACTGATGAAATGATATCTATGAAAATGTGCCATAGTAATGTTTGATAACATTCTCATCTATGGTGTAACATGGGACACTCACCTTCACCATGTTGACTAGGTATTACAACTGCTCCAAGATCATACACTATTTGTAAAATTATCCAAGTGTTACTTTGGAATGGAAGAAGTAGAGCATTTAGGACACATTGTGGGTTTTGAAGGAGTAAAGGCTGATCTGAAAAAGATTTAGGAAATGCAAAAATGGTGATCCAAGTGGCTCTAGAAACACTAAGAGTTTAGTAGTGGCTCAAAATACCTCAAAAATCAAAGTTATCGAATTTCACCCAAACGAGGACTAGGTCATAGCTCTTGTCATCCTCATTCCAATGGTGTCAACATCCCTCAAATCTGAGTTCATATGCTCAAGGTATTCATGGTAAACATTTTCGTTAAACTAAGCCGACTTGCAACCATTAACGAGGCAACAATTTCGTGAAGGGACAGTGCATAGAAAATGGTAGTCGGAGAGGGTGACTTTCTCTTCTCTTTAATTTTTCCAGTGACCCTTAAAAATTGGCCAAAATTGTTTGGCTAGAGGGTTATATAAAACAAAAAAATAAATACAAAAGAAGGGGTTACTAGCCACCACCCCCACCACCCCACGCACCACATACATTCAATATATATAAAAAATATTATTTTCTAGGTCTCCAATGGTAGGCCCACCACCTACCATAAACCATAACTGATGTGGGGTTGGTGGGGATCAAGCCTACCCAGCTATGTTGTCAGCCCACTCCACAGGTGGTCCCATCCCCCATATGAAACAAATATAACAAATGTTACAACCGCCACCGAATGAATTTCAAAATGGACCAAAATAAAATGTTGAAATGGGTGAGGCTCATGGGTTTGACCTTGAGACCTCCTCCAATGACATGATTTTATTATCTACCACAAACCAAGAGCCGAATGAGCCCATATTTGGTATGTCCGCTGAAAAATACATATAAACCTAGAACTTTGTGTTGGAAATAACACTGAGAGAGGGGGTGAATCAATATTATCAGATCAATAATTTTATTTCCCAAACAGATTTATATACGCTACTTCAGCTAAGTGAACTAGCATGTACACATGATTGTACTTAAAGCAACCAACGTATATGCAGAGAACTTTTGATTTAGATAATTTATCATATATTGAACTTTAACCAGTATATTAGAGATTTATTAGACTGTGTAGTAAAAGAAGAATAAAGCATCACACATAAGAAACACACATGAACACCAAGATATAAGGTGGAACCCAATGTGGGTAAAACCACTTGCTGCTGTCATCTTTGTCTTATTTTAACAATAATAAAATATGTTTACCATCTTGTACTGGTGCAGACTCATACCAATATGGAGGCACCCACCTACAAAAGGCTACAACCTTCTCTCATTCTCCAACTACTACTGGAAGGGAGCTACAAGCCCTTGGCTCTTGTACTAGCCAATATGTTTACTAGTACGTAGGTGCCAGCCTACAGAAAACTCCACTCTTCTACCAAGGACTACGTTTCATGAATTTTCAGCATAGATACTCTTGGAACACAACACCTCAATCTAAAGGCTAGATTTCATTCATCTTTCATACTGGACCCATCAACAACATTGAAACTCAGAAAATCATAACTACAATATAATCATAAAATACATCTACATCAACCAATTATTGAAACTCAATCATCACTTTTTGAATCAACCACAACTGAATCACTCAATCACTTGACAACCTATCATCACTGTAGCAAATCACAATCAATCAATCTGATCATTCAAAACACTGTCACCAGAATACAATCACCGGAACCCAAATCAAAACCCAGAACTTTGCAACAACAAATAGAAACAACTAAAACATACTTCATAAGGTATACACTACTTCCATGTGTTGAACTAGCATGTATACGCACTTTTACCAAAAGGAAACAACATACAAATCTGCAAATTCAAATTTATGAAGTATACACTACTTTGATATGTTGAACAAACGTGTATACACTCTTTGGCTAGAGCGAACCTGCATACGGATCTATAAATGCTAACTTAAAACATCACAACGATTTCAGACTTCAGTCATACGCAGATCATCACATTTACAGAATAAAACATGCATCAATATTCAAATCTAGAATGTTCAAGATCAAACCACATAATGATAATACTTTTAAGCCTCTATGATCCTAGTCCATCAACCTTCATCAACCATATAGGTGCATCCTTAGATTAGATCAAGTAATCCATCATAAGCTCATCAACTTGCATATATGATTCAACACTTCATAAGATATTCAAAGCACAGTAATGGCCTATTGATGTTCTCCTCCTTATATATTTTTAGGCCTTTCTCAATATCATGGACCAAAACTACTTAGGACCAATACCTTCGACCAAATACCTTGGACCAATTACCTTGGGTCAAATACCTTGGACTAAGAAATACCTTGGACCAAAATACTTTTGGTTTTCCAAGATACATGCGCTTTTCCTTCTGTGAACGTGCATGTGTACATATACACTCCTTTTGTTCTATAAACATGTGTGTATACGCATCTTGGAGAAGGTGAACTTGTGTATATCCCTCTTACTTCATTCTTTGGAGTCTGATATGTAATTCTTTGTTGTTGACCTACTACACTATGATCTTTCATCTGAGTGACTTTCCATCAAGGACAACACCTGTATCATAATGCCAACAATATCCTGCATTGGAATTTATGGTAACAAAAACACCAAGTCACTCTCCCCCTTTGACATCAAGGGAAAAGGGTGGGCCGAGATATTTTCTCCCTTTGACATACATTATGATGTTCATGCTCCCCCTAAGTACATGTTGAATTCTCTGATTGAGCTCCCATTGTTGTACATGTTGAGATGTACTGAAACCATCCATGCTCCCCCTAAGCACAACCAGAGTCTGCAAAAATATTTTCTAAAAGAATAACATGACTCTATAACTCAACTATGTGAGGATGACCTTCATATCACCAATGACTCATACATACATCCATCTCCCAACCAAGTGGGGATATACCAAATTTGACTCACCCACCCAACCAAGTGGGGATATACCAATTGTTTGTACATGACATAAACAATAAATATTACATCATCCATCCCATGTAAAGTGGGGATACAAATTACATCATTTGTCCAATAGGACTCATTCAACTATATGAGAGGACATATCACACCCTAGATGTTTACATGACTTAGGCAAAAAATGGTATAAATATCTGAAGCCATAGCTGGAGTCGGCAACCATAATGCCAACAATTTTGAATGTACATGAAGGCTAATGCTCCCCTTGAACCTGTGCTACTTGTGCATTGTTAATAGGTCAATGATCAAGGCATCTTTGCTAGTCAGCTAAAAATTAATGAACAAAGCATATCAATAAATATTAATCATCAATATCAGTCAGAGCACCCATATCAGAGCCTGCCCCACTATTTTTCTTGTATGGAAAACATATACGCTCCTTGACCCATAGAAACTCACATGTGTACACAACTATACTTCATGAAATACACGTATAATAACCTTTCTTTGAAAAATTGGTATATTTCCCAAAAAACGTGGTTTAGGGTCTCAAAACGACTCCGGAAGTTTAGGACCCAAAAAATTGCTAAAAGTAGTAAATTGTGCTATAATTAAGGAAATTGAAAAACCGAAAGAAGAACTGGTGGGGATCCAAGTGGAATTAGTGGGTGGCCACCAATATCCACTTGGATCATCAGAGGAAGGGATAGTGTAATATAGTTTGGAGGAATTTTCCTATATAGGAAACTCATCCATGCAGAAGGATTTATCTCCTTCAGGATTGTGCAGTTATTTTAGAGGTCAGTGTTGTATGTGAGGTGAGAATCATACAGGTTGCAGCTGGAGGACCCAGGAGAAACTGTGCAAGCAAATAGGAGGCTTGGAGGACTAAGGGAAGGCATATGTTGTGTATATTCAGTCTATGAACAACATTGAGGGATTGTACTAAGAGTTGGATAGCTTGTGAGCTAAATATTTGTGTAATATGCACATATTTCCACTTGTATGATAATCCAAGGATCGGGGCTTTTAGCTGAGGCTTTCCCCAGAGTATTCTTCTGTGTTCATGTGTTATTGCTTTCTCATTCTCTTTTATATGTGTTCTATTTGATCTTGCTCAAAATCAATTAAGCTTTCACAAGTTTGTTTGTAGAAGTAGATCAAGTATTTTGCTTTAGTATATTTCATTATCAGGTGATCTACAATGGGAAATTCTACAGAGCGTGTAGCTTGTAGATGAGTCATAGGGTTTTCCACCCTTAATTTTGTAATGTAATTTCAGCTATAGAGATCTACCCATGGTCTGTGGACCATGGGATCTAAGTATAAATCCATAATGGAATCTAATCAATGGATGATCATGGAATAGAAGCATAGCGGAGTATCTGAAGTGTAAAGTATAGTTTGGGTCGTAGAGTAGGAGAAGGCTTTGTAGCTCAGTGCACAGAGGCCTAGTAGTCCACAACTAAGTGTGCGGACCCCTACAACTGACTGCGCAGGGCGAGTCGAGTCTGTAACATTTGGAAGAATTAATAAAGAGAAGTTTTATATCATTCTTGTGTATTTATTTCTTGTTTTCTACATTATGTGTATTGGGTATGAATTGCATTTCTACTGTTTATATGATGCGTAAACATGTGACTGTGATGATTAAGTGAATGTGAGATAAAGTATCTGTTTATGCAAAGTTAACTAAGATATTTAAGAAGATAAGTAAGATCCATGGTATAGTTTGGGGAAATAGCACAAATCGCTACCATAGTAGTGTGAAATCACTTCAACCCCTCGTTAGGGACTGCGTGAGAGAGATTATAATAGGTCACGAAGGTCGCACGGGTTAGCAAAGTGCACGAAGTGACCTATGCCAAGGTAGGAATAGTTGGACTAAATCGACACCTCAAACATCTTAAGGGTGTGAAAACTTGGTTCCAGCATCCCCCCATATTTCTTCAGGTGAGACTTCAATCTACAATCCACTAGCTGATGCCAAAAGGGCTAGTGGTGTAGGGATTTCTTTCATTAATTAACTCCAAACCTGGGTCAAGCTCCATCAAGCCAACAACCATGATGTCTTACCACGAAGTGGCTTCTTGATTTTCTTCTTCTTCTTCTTGATCGGTGGTGGAGCGGGCGAACTCCCTAGTGACTTCTACCTCATATCTAAGGAGCAGATTTTGAGGGCACCTGAAACTGATTACAGCTATGGCAAGTGAGTTAGCCATTTTTTTCCCTTCCTTAGGAAAAAATTGGATATTAAAGGCTAGGAAGAAATTATCAATTAGATCCCACACTTCATTCTAGTATGTCCTCATTCTAGGGTTTTTGGCCTAGCATTCATTTATGATCTACGTTACTACCAACTCAAAGTCTCCATAGACCGTTAGGCATTCAATATTCATATTTGTTTCCATTTGTAACCTAAGGGTTAATTCTTTGTACTCTACAACATTGTTGGTTGCCTCAAATTCAAGCTAGAATTAGAGGGTATCAGGTTTCCCTGCAAAGATACAAACAATATTCCAGCTCCATTTCCCTCTTTTGAGTTTTCTCCGTCGAAGTACAATTTACATACTTCATTTTCATTTGCACACTAGTGTTTAATTTCCTTGCTATGCGTACTTATGTTTCCTCTAGGAAGGTCTCATCTTATTCCAATAATAGGTAGGAGATGTCAGTTTCCTTCCCATGCGTTGGAGAGTTTTCTGAGCCTTTAGTAGGGGTCATAGTTCTTACAAACTTGGATTCTCTGTACCTCCTCCTTTACATGCCTCAAAAATTGGTGATAGTGGTATAATTCAGATCTAACTTGATAGATCCCCCCACCTTGGAACCCCAACATCTATATAAGATCATGCCGAACTAAGGCGGAATGTTGGCCACCACTATGTCCATTACCACACTCTTCACAGGGATCTGAGCTGGGTTTACCACCATATCCTTTATCATCCCTAAGCACTTGACTCTCTTAGAGTAAAAGGAGTATAGGCCCTTGTATGGTATAGTGATCTCCATGCCGAGATGTTCCATCACTTTTAATGGCATGAGGTTGTGTGAGGATCTAGAATCCAACATGCAATTATGTAGTAAGAGGTCATGGATTACTAGGGTCACGGACAAGGGTGCAGTAGAAGGATCCAACTCTTCCACTTGTGGCTAAAAAACGACCATTGGCCTATCCTCTTATAGGTTTAAACTATCATGGCTTGATGCTGAAGTAGATGGATGCATGAATTAAGATACATGATCTTTATAAGTAGGCTACTTTAAAAGCTTAGTCAAGGGAACATGAATTTTTCCCTTTTCAAGCTTCTTCTGGAGATTGAATGTGGGTTGGTCTCTTTCTATACTTCCTCCCTCTATTCCTTCTACCTCCCCACTAGCAGTTTTTAGTAGAATAGGTGCCTCCTTTTCCAAGTGTCCCTCAGAACTATTGCTTTCTTTATTTGCAGAGACTTTTATCATGGAAGGGTTAGGATTTATCTTACCTTTCTCTTTGTCTAGTACTGGAGGAATAACTTGCAGAGAATTTTCCTCTTGTTGCTTTGGTTCTCTTGACTTTTTCTTTGAATATCTTATATTATACTTACGTTGGGGTTATTCTTGCATGAACTTTGCAAACTGTTTGCAATAATAATCTATATATTCCTCATCTGTGACTACTTCTCTATCATGACTAGCCTCCTAGTGAGCCATATTCTCATGTTCTTCTTTGGAAAAAGGAAAATAAAAAATTCCTTTCATCTCCTGTGTATCTAACAATTGCTCATCGAGATCCTCATCTAAATATAGAGGATGGAGAATCTGGTTGAGTTGTTCCCTTCTCTCCTTTGGAAGTATTTGCAATGGAGGCCTTCTATACTATGGGTTGTAACCCCAGTTGTTTATTTGAGAATTCTATTTGGAGAGGCTCTTGTTCTCAATCTCAAGCTTTCCGACCTTCAGCGATAAAATCCTGATGTGTTTTTCCAGTTCATCCAACTTTAGTTTTGGTGATTCTCTATCTCGACTAGAGGAGGATGCCTCTTCTGTAGAAATTCTCACTGTAGATTAAACTGATTATGCAAGGTACTAAAGAAAAATATTTAATCTACATCTACAATCAAACTTGCAGAAGCTTAACTGATTTTGAGCAAGATCAAATAGAAGAAGAAGATTCAATCACACATGAAACATAGAAGAATACTCTGGGGAAAGACTCACCTAAAAACCCCGCTATCTGTATTATCATACAAGTGGAAATATCTCAGGATTACACAAAGCTTTTGCTGACAAGCTATCTAGATCTCAGTGCAATCCCTCACTGCTGCTCATAGACAGAATAGACAACACATATGCCTCCCTTTAGTCCTCCAAGCCTCCTATTTCCTTGCGCAGTTTCTCCTAGGTCCTCTGGCTACCACCTGTGTGAATTCTTCTCTCACACACAACACTGTCCTTAGACTAAACTGCACAATCTTGAAGGAGTTAATTCCTTATACATGGATGAGTTTCCTATATAGCAAAATTCCTCCAACTTATAGTACATTGTCCCTTCCTCTGATCTCAACTAGGTCTCTGACTCCAGTGACATGCATGAGTTATTTACGAGATAATATTCAGCTATGTGAAGTACATTAGTTGCATGCATGCATTCATTGACTAAATGAACTCACAATTAGTTCCACATACTAATTGAACTAATCTAACCGAACTTAACTCAATTAACTGAGCTAACTAATTACAACTCAAAGTACAACTCATCCTAATCTGCTTAATTAAGGGATAACTTCCTCAATCAAAGGGATAACTATTGCATATCTTCACATAGAGCTCATGTTTGATTTTCTCTAACTAATTAACTCGAGATGAGTTAATTAATTATTTTAGAAACGATTGTTGAGCTCAAATTCGAATTTTAATTCAGGGAATAATTAAATTGGAATCTATTCTGAAATGCTATTTACAGCAATGATGTTTTTAGCATTTCTATTTTATCATTCCTTGTTGCTATTCCCAACGCTGGTACCTAAAATGCTATTTATAGAAATGCTATTTATAGTATTCCTATTTTTAGCATTTCTTGTTGCTATTTTCAACACTCCCTCTCAACAAGAAAGGCATTCAAATCGAACTCGATCCTGAACCTTTGGAATGTTCTGCATGCAACACTTCTCCCTATTGTTGTTGCTCCAACAACTCTAGAAACAAAAATATCCAACCTGAATGAGAATGATGCCTCTATCATCAAAGTCTCTGACTTCTATTACCTCTGTCGATTGAAAAACTATGCACCTCTGTGCTCTTCAGTATCTGACTACTCTAGCCTCTATCACTTTGATCTCTGACTACATCAATCACACTGATTTCTCCTGTTGCATCCTTGTTACTGCTGGTCCTGTCTCCTAGCACTGCATCCGCACTGCACCTCCTCTCATCATGTTGCATTGTGTTGTCCACTGCTGCACCACAACTAAGTTACTCAGAAGTAACTAACTAATCTCCTAACTGACCTCCCTTTTGGGCTAGAAACACCCTTTGATGCTGAAGCTCCCTCTGCTACTCCATCCACATCCATCTCTACCCACATAGCCAGTCCTTCTACTCCTCGTCAGGGCTCCCATAGCAAGGTCTAATCAAAGAGGCTAGGTACATCAAGGATCTTACCCCTATTTCAGCCGTCTTGGGACTATCACTCCACATCGCCCCACCTCCCACCTAGAGGTATGGATGCATGTGATCCCTCTACCCACTTGGCTTAAAATTTACCCCTACTGGAGGTCTCTGCATGAGTGGATACCTCCACTCAGACTCCTCTCAGCTTCTCCAGTTGTGGCTGCTCCAAAACCTCTAGAAGCCACTTCACTAATTGTGGCTCCTCCAAAATTGTTTCAGACTTCTTCTGGTGCTACATGTCGAGAGGTAATGTACTCTCCCTCTTAACCACCAATTCTTTAAGAGTTGCCTTTCTCCTCAAGGCTTTGTATGCATCTTGAACCTCAAGAGCATACAGGTCCTTGACTCATGAACCGATCTGCTTCACTTGTCTTGTGGTGATGTGTCTAAGGAAAACCTTTCCCTTACTAAAGACTACATCATAGCCTTTGTCCTCCAGCATCGCGATCAATAGCAGTTTCTTCTTCAGTCCTAGCACATAATATACATCTGTCAAGGTAATGTGAGCTCCATGCTCCCTCTAAAAAGAAACCATGCCCAAACCTAAAACACTATATTTTTCATCATTACCCATCTCTATGAGTATATTGAGGTCTTTCTCCTCCAAGGTACTAAACAGACTCTTATCTTTTGCCATGTGGAATGAGGCTCCACTGTCAAGAAGCCAACCACAACCCGTCATTGATGAAACCATGCATGTGATGAGGGTAAAATCCAATTTGAACTAAGAGGCCAATGCCTCACCTTCAGATCATTCCTTGGATCCCTTCTTGGATTTCTTAAATGCACAATTATTTGCATAATGGCCCACCTCATGACAATTAAAGCATCACACTTTAGATTTGTCAATCTTCTTCCCTACATGAGAAGAATTCGATTGAGATGAGAGTCCTTCTCCTTCCCTTTCTTTTCCTTACTCGCTAAGGCACAATTTTCTTCATCCTCCTTGGATGAAGAACCATCTCTCATGCTTCTCTTGATCTCCTCCTGCATCAAATCCGACCATAGTCATTCCCAATCTCGTAGTTTCTCTCTTCCATTTACTGAATCTTGCTAGCCATTCCATCTCTTAAGATGAGCGAGGAGAGCAAGACTCACCATGTCATAATCAGCTGTCATGATTCCTACACTTCCAAGCTCATTCCTGCAGGTGGTGAGCTTGTTCAGATATGTAGAGATCGTGTTGCCCTTTTCACACTTGATTTTCTGAAGCTTGATTTTAGCACCAGCTTCCTCTGATTTTTATTTTTCTGATATAGATCCTTCAATGTTTTCCACTTTCAAAACGGTGTCTCCTTCCCATGGAGACTCAAGACAATGTGGTCTCGAACTCCCTCCAGAAGAATCCTTCTCGCTCTAGCCACACATTTCTTCCATTCCACCAATTCTTCGGCATTAGCAGTTGTTGGCTTGGGGAATTCTTGATCAATGAAGTCCTTCAAACCGTTTTCCTCTAATACCACTTCCATGCGATCCTTCCAGGCTATATAATTCAAGCTTCCATCCAGGGCATACTCGAGTCTCAAACTGTTGAACACCATTGATGAAATTTGAGATGTGATAAGAATTCAATTTCTATAATCAGGAACTTCAAACTTTGAACTTCTCCCTTATTTGTATACTATTCTCCGCTTTGATCACCTTTGCTCTGATACCATGTAAAAATTCTCACTATAGATTAAACTTATTATGCAAGGTACTAAAGCAAAATACTTAATCTACTTCTAGAATCAAACTTGCAGAAGCTTAATCAATTTTTAGCAAGATCAAATAGAACACATATAACAAAGAAAAAGATTTAATCACACATGAAACATAGAATAATACTTTGGTGAAATCCTCAGCTAAAAACCCTGCTATTTGTATTATCATACAAGTGGAAATATCTCAAGATTACACAAAGATTTAGCTCACAAGCTATCCAGCTCTCAGTACAATCCCTCATTGCTTCTCATAGACAGAATAGAAAACACATATGCCTTCCTTTAGTCTTACAAGCCTCATATTTCCTTGCGGAGTTTCTCCTAGGTCCTCTGGCTACCACCTATGTGAATTCTTCTCTCACACACAACACTGTCCTAAGACTAAACTGTGCAATCTTGAAGCAGTTAATTCCTTTTGCATGGATGAGTTTCCTATATAGGAAAATTCCTCCAACTGATAGTGCATTGTCCCTTCCTCTGATCTCAATTGGGTCTCTTCCTCCACTGACATGCATGAGTTATTTATGAGAGAATATTCAATTATTTGAAGTACACTAATTGCATGCACGCATGCATTGTCTAACTAAACTCACAATCAATTCCATTGACTGTTGGAACTAATCTAACTAGACTTAACTCTGTTAACTCAGCTAACTAATTACAACTCAAAGTACAACTCATTCTAATCTCCTTAATTAAGGGATAACTTCCTCAATCAAAGGGATAATTGTTGCATGTCTTCACATAGAATTTATGTTTTATTTTATCTAACTAATTAACTCAAGATGAATTGATTGATTATTTTACAAATAGCTACTGGGCTCAAATTCGAATTTTAATTCACAATTTTAATTCAGGGACTAATAAAAATTGGAATCTATCCCAAAATGATATTTATAGAAATGTTATTTTTAGAATTTCTATTATATCATTCCTTGTTGCTATTTCCAACAATGGTACCTGGAATTCTATTTATAGCAATTCTTTTTATAGTATTTCTATTTGTAGCATTTCTTGTTGCTATTATCAGCATCTTCTTTTCCTCTTTTATTCTTAGTAGATTCTTGATTTCCTCTTGAATTTCCTACTAAGGTGAAATCTGCGTCCACCTCAAGTGCATTGATTTGGAGTTGATCTAGTTTGAAAGACTTCCTTTCCCTTAGAGTAAAGCCAAATTCAGATTTAAAGGCTCCCAAAAAAGCTAATCGAGCAACATCTTGAGGAGACTTTATCTCAACTAGTAAGTTATTGTACTCCTAGGTTGAACCTTCTTATAAATTCTGATATATCCTCTTTTGGATTCTTCTTTATGTCGTTAAACTCTCTGAGGAGGTACTCATGGTTTCTATTTTCACCCCATTTGTATGTGAAAGAGTTTTCAAGTTCCTCACAGGTAGTGATGGAGGAATTGTGTAGGGATTTGAACCACTTTCTAGCCTCTCCGTCGAGGGATTGTAAAAACATTTTGATGAGCACATCAAATTGTTCCACATTTAGATTCTTAGCAAATGCACTAAATGTTTCAATGTGTCTTTGTGTTGTGTTATCATCTTCCCCATTGAACCTAGGAAAATTCTTTAGGTAGTCATAGGGCATTCCAATTAGAGGCTTAGGTAAATTGAGAGGTGCATATTTATTTAGCAAAAAACCTCGAAGATCCATCTCGATTAATGGAGAGAGATTGAGACTTGCCTCAGGAACGTGGCCCAAAAATAGAGTGGTAGGAGTGGCTAGACTAAAAGTAGGATATGTATGGGTTCTAGGAGTAATTCCTGAGTAGTGAGTAACAATAGAATGAGAGTTAGATGAGGAGGATTCAAATACTGATTGGATGGTAGTGCAGGTAGTAGGAGTTTTCTCCTTCCATACAATTCTAAAAATTATTTTCTCTAGGTCACATACTAATGGGGATTTCTGTTGATAGTTATATGAGTGAGTGTGAGGCTTCTTAAAAGTCAAGACGATGAATAATTATGGGTTTTGTGTGGAGTGGCCAAGGTGAAGTGGATGAAAATATAAATTCTTTTCTCACCTCACCAACGAGTGCTCTATGTGTCGTATCCCAGGGCAGAAATCCTTAAATATGTTCCCCAGACATGGCATTAGAAGATGTTATAACTCCGAGAGACAGCTGCAGATTGCTTACAAGACTAGTGCCTAGCCACATCTAAATTTGGAGTGTCTCAAATGATTCTCAATAAAGGGGCACCTCACTTATATTCTATATGTATATATAATGGGTGGGTTCATTCACCTAAAGGAGTAAGACATGAATTTCTGGTACTTCTTCACATATACAAATCTCATAAATATGCATAAAAAGTAGAGGCTAAGTAGTTGAAGGACTTAGAGTCTAATAAGCTATTATAGAGCAATGATAGAGGATAAGGAGAAGGAGAAACTCATCATATGGAGCTTACAACATCAAGAATTCTATGCTTAACACATAGAGCATGCAACTTTAAGAATTCCTACACTTATTTGAGTTACAGGTATATATAATGGACAACAGAGAGACGGGGTGCCATGATTCATGGAGCAAAACTATTAAAGATATAACTTCAATCAACTGTACATGCATATGCATAAAAAATGTCAATAGAAATGAATATGTGATGAAGTTACAGGCACATGCATTAACATATCAATACAAATGAATTTGTGAGGAAGTTTGAATTATTTCTAGTAGCTATGATTGCAAGAATTTGGAGAAGAAATGTGAACATAAATAGGTTTTGACAAAGGGACAACATACTGTAATAATTGAAAGGGGAATCACCACCATTTTCTTGATATTCTGAAAGATATTTATTACAAAGACATACATTTTGAACATTACATGTAGTTTTTTCTTTTGAGTTTCTGAACCTTTTTTAAGTCTTGCTTCCTCCTATTTATTAGGAAATGAGGAGCGATGAACATTCATTACATAGAAATATCTTAAGTTGAGTCTTAGCTATCAGGTTGACTAGATGTCTCTGCTAGGGATGGCTCTATGGCAAAAAAACATTAGAGAATTAATTACCTCATTGAAGGGAGGCAAAGCATAGGACATCACATAAGTAAAATGTCAAAAATAAGTAGTGGTAAACTACCTCTGCGCCCATCTATAATTTATTCTCCTTTAGGTTGTAGTTAGCTCATTGTTTGTCTCCCTCTCCTACTCAGCTCACTGCTATCATTTTTGTCTTTACTGCTTCAACCATTCATTATTTGAAGTTGGGTGTGGACCCCATCATCTCCATGTCATATTACTTAAACATAAGAACCCTAGGTGGTACTTCATCTCTCTCTCTCTTACCAAACACCATGCCTAAGAATTAAAACTTTCTGAGCTACCAAGTCTCTTTCCACTCCTGTGAGTGTTGACCCTAATTACGTGCCACCATGGGCCTTTTTGAATCAACCCATACTGGTTTTGAATGCATGACCTGCTTCCCTTACAGCCACAACTACCGACCCATCATGCCTTTAAAGCCCTGTCTTGCACTATCAATGCCCTGATATACTTGATGATTCTCTCTTGGTGACAATATGGAAGACTTTCCTATGTTTCCCTTTTGCTATGAAAAAATATTACAAAACAGATAAGTCAAGATCTCCCTTAACCCTTGCAATCGCCGATATGAAAGTTCGGGCCCACCAGAAGTATTGAAATCACACTATGGGAGGGGAAGGCCATGTACCTTTCTTTATAGAGTTGGCCGACTCATCTGGATGTGAAATATTTATGGGCCAGATCACATAACATATCACATCTGGGAGCATACCCCCCCTTACCACAATTGCAAGCTTGGAGGGACCATGCTGGAGGAGGGACTCGACCTGTGTGATAACTGATCTACTATTGTGATGGGTGAAATCATACTACCACATGTCACCTTGTGAATGGAGACACATGTGACCCAAAAATGCCCCCATAGTACCACTGAAAATGTTGATAATGCATGACACATGCCCTTGGTAATGCCACATCATTTTCGGTGCTTCCACGTCATTGTGATGTCAGCTTCCATGTCATACATACGGGCCAATGGTATTGCACCATGTGCCTCCTCCTAGAGGATAGAGAAAGGGGTCGCCTGTCATTGGTTTTTCATGGATTTCCATTGTTAAATGATTTTGGCCTTCCTCGTCGATTTAACACTATTATCACAAAATCACGATAATTCAAGGTTTTCATATTCATACCCCCTCGTTGATCCGCCGATTACGATGCCCTGTGCCCGCTGATTGCCGATAATCGTTGAGCCTAGATCTATCGACTGTCGATAGACTAGACCAACTGATGTACGATATCACGATTGTCTCATTGTAGATTTCACTCGGCTCCCTATTTTACTTCGAAAGAACTGGCCAATTTGTGATTATGATGAGCTCGTGGACCTCCGATCACCGATAAGACTGGTCTTACTGATGTGCGATTTGTGATATTGGGAATTGGCTATTCTGATGTCGAAGTGCATGTGTGCCTCCCCTTTGCACCTGCAATTGTCAATATGCGATATCAATGCTCTATGCCTTCACCTGCCGATATGCCTGATAAGCCGATGGACCAAACCCACTAGTATGCAATTTGCGATATCGGCAATCGGCCAATCACAACTTTTCATGTCATCCTCTTTGGCGTTGCTTCAGTAAGCCCCGATTTGCGATGAGCTTGACCCTTAGACATTTATTCTTTGTTCTGTGGCCTTAAAACGGGTATCTGTAATATGCTCTAACTTCTGATCCACGAGTCCATGTTCAGACTTCTATATACCATTGCAAAGTTCATTCAAAGCATTATGCAATGAAGAGGTTCCAATTTGGGCTTGAGTGCTTTTGTGGCCTGAAGATGGCTTAAAACTTCACTTCTCTTCGGAAACTTTGATGAACTGAAAACTCATAATGTTGTGAGTGACAACACTATGATTGAACATCGCTGACCATGGTTGACCATGGTTTATTTTCATATTGGGACAATCTTTGCCACAACGTGATGTTGGAAAATGGTTTACCATGATTATAAACCCAATGGATTTATACTAAACCCTAAGATTAATAATATAAACCCCATGAATAATATTATACCCTAAGAATTTGAACTCTTAGATTAATACACCCAAGGGATTGATATTATAAACCCAAGGCTCTAATAAATAATAATAATAATAATAATAATAAAATAATTGATCCAACCTTTATAGATAAATATTGATAATTAATAATAGTAAAGTTTTGTGAATTAAAAGTGTCTTTTTTCTTTTCGTAAGTGGATTAGTTGTTATAAATATCATATTAATGACACATGAGGTTTACAAATATATTAAATTTTGATATTATTATGTTAATTTTAATTATCTTATTATTATTATTTATAAAAAAATATCAAATAAAAATTAAAGAACATTTTTTTAAAATAAAATAACTAAAATTGTAGATAATTTAGTTATTTAAATTTTAAAATATTAAAATTAATATATTATATATTAATTTCAGTAAATTAATTAAGTATGGCATTTTATATGACACCTAGTTATATAACATTGTTACAACATCATGATTTATCAAAACAAATATATTTTTTATCAATAAAAAACATTACAATTTTTATTTATTTTTTAAACAAAAGCTATAATTCTTACCAAGAAAAAAATGACTGTAAGACTTAAACAAAAATTCAATTAGTTGTAAATATTTGTGTGCAGGAACATCAAATGAATTACATAAAGGAACATCAAATGAATCAAATGAAATTCAACTAAAAATTGTTTTGAAAGTTGATAACAAGAAAAAAAAACTCTCCTTCCTAAGGAAATTTATTATAAACCCAAGGGAATAATAATAATCCAAGGTGTAATAAACCTAAGGGATTAATAATAAAAACCCTTGGGTTTATATTCCCTTGAGTTTTCAGTATTAATCCCTTGAGTTTATAATATAAATCAATTGGATTTATAATATTGCTCCCTTAGGTTTATAAACCCTATGAATAATACTATACTGAAGGGAATAATAAACCGAAGGAATTTATACTAAAACCCCAAAGAATTATGAACCCAAGGGAATAACATTAAAACCATGAGACTAGTATTATAAAGCAAGGTATATAAATGTCGAAATATGACAACAAGATTATTCCAATTTAATTTGTCCTTGAAATAAATTGTGAATTAAAATCGAATTTAGTCTTAACAGCTACATGGAAACAATTAATTAATTTATTTGAATTAATTATTTGGAGAAATTCAAGTTAGAAGTCTGTCTAAAGTCATGCAAGAGTTATCCCTTAAATTAAGGAGATAAGATTGAGTTATATTTGAGTTGTAATTAGTTATCTCAGTTTAATGATTTAAGTCCACTTAAATTAGTTCCAACATATTCAACGAACTAATGGTGAGTTAACAATCAGTGGATGCATGCATGTAGTCAACTAGTGCTACTTGAGTTAACTAAGGATTCCCTCATCAGAAACTCAGGCATGTTTATTTTGAGAAAGACCCAATAGATTAAAGTCAAGGATAGTGTACTATCAGTTGCATGTGTTTTCTCAAATAGAAAACTCATGCATGTAGTCAAGGATAAATCCTTGAGGATTGCACACTTTTGAAGTGTGTGAGATAAGGTTTTACACTTGGTAAAGGTGAATCATTCACAAGGAACAGCGTAAGGAAATAGGAGCATGGAGGGTAGAGAGGAAGGCTAGAGAGAAGCCAAGATTTCATGTGAGCATTTGTGAGGATTGTACTAGGCGCTGGCTAGCTGTGAGAGCTAAGGCTTTGTATAATTCCTATGTATTTCCACCGTGTATGATAATACAATAGTGTGGGGTTTTTAGCTAAGGCTTTCCCCAAAGTATTTTCATGTCTATTGTGTGATTGATTCTACATCTTCTGGTTATATTATTCAACTCAATCTTTAAGCTTCCTCAAAATTGATAGTAGAAGTAGGTTATAGTATTCTTCTTTGATTTGTATTTCATTATCGGATTATCCTACCATCAGATTTTATAAATGGTATCAGAGCGAGATTTGTAAAAATTTCTACATGGTATCAAAGCTATGAACAGTACACTAAGAAGAGAATTCTATGTTTGAAGTTCAGGGTTGCAGGTGCAAATCGAAAACATATCATACTTCCAGGTTAGCCAATGGCATTGTATGGCTTGAGACTCGAGTATGCCTTGGAAGGTAGCTCAAATTACATAGCATGGAAAGATAAAAATGGATGTTTTTATTAGAAGACAATGGCTTGAAGGAATTCATTGATCAAGAAATCCCAAAGCTATATTCAACTAATGCATAAGAGTTGGTTGAGTGGAAGAAGTGTGTGGCGAAGGCGAGACAGATCATCCTTGAGGGAGTTCGAGACCATATTGTCTCGAGTCTCCATGGGAAGGATACTCCATTTTCAATGTGGAAGACATTGAAGGACATCTACCGGGACAATAGCGACCAAAGGAAATTGGTGCCCAGGGATAAGCTTCAAATAATCAAGATAAAGAAGGGCGGTACTATTTCCACATATTTGAACAAGCTCACCACCTATAGAGATGAGCTTGACAGTGTAGGAATAACTACTGCGGATGATGATATGGTGAGCCTTGCTGTCCTCGGCCTTCCAAAGAGTTTGAATAGCGACCAGGACTATGTGAATGGAAGGGAGAATCTACCAAATTGGGAACGAATGTGGTCAAATCTTATACAGGAGGACATCAGGAGGAGCACACAATATGGTTCTTCATCCAAGAATGATGATGAAGAAAATCTGGCCTTAGCAAGTAAGGCAAGGAAAGGGAAGGGGAAGGCTTCCCATTTCAAATTGAATTCTTCTCATGGAGGGCAGAAAGGTGACATGTCTAAAGTAAGATGCTTTAATTTTCACAATATGGGACATTATGTGACTAATTTCCCATCAAAGAAGTCCAAGAAGGGATCCTCGAAAGGATTGAAAGGTGAGGCATTAGACTATCAGTTCGAAATGAACTTTACCCTCATCGCATTCATGGTGTCATCGATGATGGGTTGTCTCTGGTATCTTGATAGTGGAGCCTCATTCCACACGACCAGTGAAAAAAATTTATTCAATGCCTTGGAGGAGAAATACCTCAAGATGTGCATAGAGATGGGTGACGATGGAAGGTATAGTTTTTCAAGAGTGTGCATGGTATCTTTTCAGAGGGAGCATGGAGCTCCTATCACCATGACAGATGTGAAGTATGTGCCTAGACTGAAGAAGGACTTAGTATCGATTGAGATGTTGAAGGACAAAGGCTATGATGTTGTCTTCAATAAAGGAAAGGCATTCCTAAGACATAAAGGCATGGGTCAGGACAAGAGGATAGGGATTTGAGGGAAGAATCTCTATAAACTAGAGGTTGATGATTGTGCAACATTGAGTACGAAAGCAGAATTGATGCAAATCCAAGAGATTGGCGAGTTTTCACACAGGTGGTTGGATCATTTGCATCATGGGGCTTTGAAGATAATGCAACAGATATCTAAAAGACTTCCCAAAGGTAAACTTCAGCAAATTGACACATGAAAAGGTTATACCTTGAGAAAGTACACCAAGTCTTCCTTTCATGATCGAGATAGTTGAGCAGAGGCTATCTTAGAGTGAGTTCATACTAATTTATGTGGACCATTCTTGATGGCGTCCATAGTGAAGAAAAGGTATTATGTGATTTCATTTATGACTATTCTCGTAAATGTTGGATTTATTTCATGTAGAAGAAGGACCAAACCTTCACAAAGTTTTGTGAGTTCAAACCTTTGGTCGAGAAAGAGTCATGGAAGAAGATCAAGGCCTTGAGAAGCGATAACGGTGGAGAATATATCTCTCAAGAGTTTAAGGACTTATGTGCAGTGGCATGAATTAAATGAGAGTTCACGACACCTCATAACCCACAGCACAATTAGGTGGTGGAGAGGAAGAATAGAACTATTGTAGGGGCAGCACGAGAAATGCTACATGACCAAGGCCTACCACTTCACTTGTGGGCTGAGGCATACAACGCATCGGTCTATTTGCAGAATAGAATCCCACATTGTCTACTTGGGATGAAGACACTAGAGGAAGATTTCTCTGTTAAGAGACCAAATATGGGTCACTTCAGGATCTTTGGCTCATTGACATATTTCCATGTGACAAAGGATTGATGGAAGAAGCTTGAGCTGACACCAGAGTTGGGGATATTTGTGTTGTACACGGATACACCTAACAACTATCAGGTGTACTTGCCTACGAGTTGGCAGACAGAGGTTCGCAACGATCTCAAGTTTGATGAGTAGAAGGCCATGCCATTTTCCCTTGAGAGGAATCTCCAACTATAGGTTGTGGAGGAATTGTTGGTTCCTAAGGCGGAGGAGCCTCAGACTCATGTGGAGTAGCCACATGCAGAGGTGCTAGGAGTGGAGACATCCAATCAAGAAGAATCTTCCAAAGATGGACATAAGCACACAAGAGAAGCTAACAGATTGTTGGAGGATGCAAGAGAGAATATGGGAGCACCATCTTCTCAGTGCAGACAGAGGAGGTCACCTGAGAGGTACACTGGATACATGGCCCTTGCTAGGGAATGTGTTGAGACTGAGCCATCTTCCTTTGCGGAAGCAATGTAGCAGCCGATTTGGGTTGATGTTATGGTGGAGGACTATGAATCCATAGTTCGTAATAATGTTTAGGACATGGTTCCCACATCGGAGAACAAGTCAGTTGTAAGTTCCTATTCACTTTACAAGGTAAAGCAAGCTCTTGATGGTAGTTTGGAGATGCATAAGGGAAGATTCGTTGCCCATGGCTTTTTACAGGTTGAGAGGATCATGTTGTTGCAGTATATTTCAACAGAGGAGCAAGATGCTAACATTTTGATAAAGGCATTGTCAAAGTGTAAATTCGAGTTCAATAGAGATAGGATCAGGGTGATAGATAATCCCTTTCTTGTTGAGGAGTGTTGAAATATGGAAACAACAATATTCCAATTTAATTTTTCCTTGAAACAAATTGTGAATTAAAATCACATTTAGTCTTAACAGCTGCTTGGAAATAATTAATTTATTTATTTTGAATTAATTAGTTGGTGAAATTCAAGTTAGAAGTCTTTCTGAAGTCATGCAAGAGTTATCCCTTAAATTAAGGAGATAAGATTGTTTGAGTTGTAATTAGTTAACTCAGTTTACTGAGATAAGTCCAGTTAAATTAGTTCCAAACTATTGGAGGAAGTAATGGTGAGTTAACAATCAGTTGATGCATGCATGCACTCAACTAGTGCTACTCGAGTTAACTGAATATTCCCTTATAAGAAACTCATGCATGTCTATTCTTAGAAAGACCCACTTGAGATTAAAGTCAAGGACAATGTACTATCAGTTGCATGTGTTTTCTCAAAGACAAAACTCATGCATGCAGTCAAGGATAAATCCTTGAGGATTGTGTAGTTTTGAAGTGTGTGAGATAAGGTTTTCCACTTGGCAAAGGTGAATCATCCGCAAGGAACAGCACAAGGAAATAGGAGCTTGGATGGCAGAAAGGAAAGTTGGAGAGAAGCCAAGATTTCCTATGAGGATCTGTGAGGGTTGTACTGAGAGCCAGCTAGTTGTGAGAGCTAAGGCTTTGTATAATTCCTATGTATTTCCACCTTGCATGGTAATAGAATAGTGTGGGGTTTTTAGCTTAGGCTTTCACCAAAGTATTTTCATGTGTATTGTGCAATTGATTCTACTTCTTCTGGTGATATTGTTTACCTCGATCTTTAAGCTTCCACATAATTCATAGTAGAAGTAGGTTATAGTTTTATGCTTTGATTTATACTGCATTATCGGGTTAATCTACCATTATATTTTCTACAATAAAAACTAAGATAAATATTATAAAGAGTAAAATAAAGATTTTTAACTATGGTTGATTTTCATATTGATACAATCCTTCTCATGATGTGACCTTGGACCATGGTTGACCATTCTTAACAATGGATGATTTTCATCTTAAGACAATATTTGTCACAATGTGATGTTAAACAATGGTTGACCATGGATGACCATGTTTAATATTAACCCAAGCAATTAATAGTAAAAAACCAAGGAATAATAAACCCAAGAGAGTAATATTAAACCCTAGGGATTAATATTATAAACCCAATGTATATAAACCCTAAGATAACTATTTTAAACTATAAAATAAACATGGTTGAGAATGCTTATTTTTCATTTTGAGGCAATCCTTGTCACAACGCGATGTTGGACCATGGTTCACCATGGTAAACCATATTTATTCTAGGGTTTATAATAATTATATTAAGGTTTATATAAATCTTGTTTACAATATTTTTTCTGGTAAGCTTAGGTAGGTCCTCCTTTTCAATTTATATAAAAGCAAGCCGAATCCACATACTGTCAATAGGTGGCCTCAACTTGCCCAGTAGGAAACCAACTCTGTTGGCCACCTATGCATATTATACGCCATCCAAAATTGGTAATTTAATAGTCTTTCTACTCAAGCTATATATACAACACTATTTAAAAACCAGTTTTTAACTACAAGTCCCATAAACATGCATATAGAAAGAAAACTTGCTTTTAAAAAACAAAAAAAATAGTAACATGAGTTCATAAACTCAGTCTATTCCTTGGGCTCATCTTGGTCTAGTTCAATGTCTGCTGGGTCTTCTACTGAGCCTTCGTTTGTTGGTGTCATTTCCACGATACAGGGTATATGTCTCTATATATAATCAAGTCGCATATCTTGTTTACACAGTTGGAAATGTATGGTTTGCAGGTCACGTTTATAATCAGGCATATCTCTGATTATTAGTGCCATCCCCATGGAAACTTGATCCACTGCTTTACCCACTAACCTCTTCATGAGCCAGTACAAATGTAAATTTTCTTTATATTGAGACATATAGTCTCCAGTATTGCCAGGATCAGGAATGACGTCTCCCCATTCTTCCATCTCTTCCTCCGAGTCTTCTTCCTTAACGTTGTCCTCCATCTCATCAATAATTTTTCTGATGCCTGCATGCATGTCTTTCATATAAGCCTTGGCTGCTTCCTTCACGGTCTCATCCATGGGCCTTCGCCCCAATATTTTGCCTAAGGTTCCACTGTCCTGAGAGCGCAGTCCATTGTTTGTCCTGCCTCTACGACTGCGACCTCTAGCTACCCGTGCCATGTCATGAATCCCTGCTATCTGTTCACAATGTGCACAATACTGAGTCAGGATAAAACCCTCATTTTCCACCCAAATTCCCATTATATCAAAAGTTTCATGTCTACCTACCCTATCTCTCTTGTATTTGCACTCGTCTATTCCCAAGTGACCCAATGAAACTAAGATAGTCTGCTCCTTCTCCCTACTCCCTCTTCCCTGATTTGTCTTGGATTTTTGGGTACTATCTCTCCGCTAGTTACCCATTCATCCCCCTTTGTTTCTAGATGGCTAACCCCCTCACGAAGCTCCCCCAGGATGGTGAACCCATGGGTTTGTCTATTAAATTCGCTCCCTTTCTCTCTTGTTGGCTGGCACCACTCCCTTTCTCATCCACATTCTCCCCCTCGGAGGTCATCTCCATCTTCCTTTGAGTCTTTTCTAGTTTCCCTTCCCAAGCATGCTCCTCAGGGAAAATTTTAACCCCCCCTAAATTTACATGTATAATAAATGGGCGAATCTCCATGGTATATAGGAAAAATGGAAGGCGATTTTATCAATAATATGATATTTATATATAATTTTTTGGTGAATCTCTCACCAAGAATGGCCAATATTTACTCAAACTAGTGGGTGTAAGATAAAATTCGCCCGTGCCATTCACACAAAGCATGAGAAAGAACCTAATACTATATATAAAACCAATAAAAATTCAAATTCATCACTTCTAGGGACCTCATAACCACCCTGCCAATACACAAGTATGTTCCTGTTTGCAATTAGAAAAATTACCCAAATTACAATATGTTTACTCCACTTCTAGGGACCTCGTAACCACCCTGCCAATACACAAGTATGTTCCCGTTTGCAATTAGAAAAATTACCCAAATTACAATCTGTTTACTCCAGCATATGTTGGAAAGTTATAGAAGGATGACTAGTGCAATCAATCCATTCCTTTTAGCCCTGGATTTGTTTCAGTTTTAAACAGAAGTATACAAATATACTTGTCCAATGTCTATGCTTTAACCATTCACCTTAAGTTGTTTTTACAATATAATTTCCTAAGTCTATTTAATATCTTCATAATCATAAAAACCAACCTATATATCCCTCTGAGCACTTGGTAGACCCAGAATTAAGATGGATCTAAGATGATAGAATTTTCCATTTAAATAGTCTGTGCTCAAATGAATACCATGGTATTATCAATACCATGGGTTATCATAAACTGGTAGACTCATAATTAAGATGGATCTAAGATAATAGAATTTCCCCTTTAAATAGTCTATGCTCAAATGAATAACATGGTATTATCAATACCATGGGTTATCATAAACCTGGAGCTTAAAACTTACTATTAGTAATTTATAAAAATGAATAAAATTAATAGTTGATTTTTATTTTATTTTTTTATTTTAACCAAGCTACAATGTTTAACATACATTAAATTACAACATCCATTTTTACTCTTGATCCACCAAGCCATGAGAGGGATCAAATAATTTTTCACTCTATACTAGTTTGCATATCATGATATCTGATACCTCTCGCGGGTTAGTAGATCCAGAGTAAAGATGGATCTATGCTGGTTTAATTCCCCCATTTAAATAGGCTACATTCCAGGTGAATACCATGGGTCAATACCATGTGCCATTTTTATTTTTATTAATACTAATATTAGGGTTAATAATGTTTTTTTGCATGGTATTAATATATTTTCCCATAGGTTTCACCTAAATATAACGCATTTTTTGAGTGTTTGTAAATATAAGGTGACTTATGGAGTAAACATAAAAAAATGTTTTATTTGTTTACCATACCTCTCATTTATTTATATTTTTATTAATTTACCATGCCTCTTTTACAAATATGGTATTTGGCCCATAAGATTCACTTAAATAAAACCTCTTTTTTGAGCCTCCATAAATAGAACGAGGGTTATGGACTAAATATAAAAAGAGGTTTTATTTATTTACCATACGTCTATTTTATTTATATTTTTATTTATTTACCATACCCTTTGAGTAAGTATAAAAAGACGTTTTATTTATTTACCATACCTTGAGTAAGTATAAAAAGACACTTTATTTATTTATCATACCTCCACTTTACTTATATTTTTATTTGTTTACACCCTTGCATGTGTATAAGGTTACTTATGGAGTAAATATAAAAAATGCTCTATTTATTTACCATACCTCTCATTTATTTATATTTTTATTAATTTACCATACCTCTTTTATAAATATGGTATTTGGCCCATAGGATTCACTTAAGAAAAACCTATTCTTGAAAATTAGGGTGAATGGAAGGTTGTAACTCCTAATTTCAAGGGCTAAATTTACCTTTTTTACCCTCTCCCTTAAAATAAGGTGGGCTATTTGAGGTGATTTATAAAAATGTAAAATATTTACCCACTAAAAATTTAAAACCCCTTAATTTCGCCTCACGAACATTCGCCCCTAGAATTTTCCATGATTGAGAGTATTTTCTATTCATGCATTGATTCCAATGCATTCCTCTATTGTTATATTGGCTATTTGGTATCTCAATTATGTATGCATTTGTTTTAGACATCGGTTACATGTTTATGAACTAATTCATTTTCATGCAGCTTGTATGTTGGATTTGAATCTTTGCTCTTAATTCAATGTTAATGTTAGTGGTTGATTGTGAACTAATTTGTATTTGATTGCTAGCACTTTCCCTTTGTGTATGTCTTAGTTAGTTTCAACTATCTAATGTTTCCTTAAGGCGTGCTCTTTCTCATGATGTTGTTGTTGCATTCTTATATCATGTTCCGCGAGCTATCAATGGATAGTTGATCTCGTCCTCAATCTTCTAACATATTTCATTTAGTCTCACACTTATCTCTACATTTGATATCCAAGAGAAAAAAACACACACAATGGTAGTCTGGTCAGAATCTCGAATGGGGCTCCTATCCGAAACTATGTGTGGTCTAGTTGGGACTTCATACCGGGGATAACCCATAGTGTTGGTATATTATCCAACACCATCAACACTTTTGGCACTAGAAGGAGGGACATATGACAAGATAAGCCCATGGAACCTGGTTTTAATCTTTCATATTGAAATGGATTCCCCCCAAATCTTAATCCCGAGATGTTTTTCCAAAAGAGTAAATCTTACAATCTCCGCGAAATAAGTCATCACTTGCAACAGTTCAAGTTTGATGGAAAGCTTCAAACAACTCTACTAGGACATATGTTTCAATTTATTCAATTATGTCATTCTAATGGAATACACTGTAAATATGTCATTATCAGACTATTCACCCTCATGCTTGAAGTTCGTGTCAAGTAATGCTGCCACATGTTACAAATCAACTATATCGATTCGTTCAAGAAACTCGTCAAGGAGCTTCATGAAACTTTTGATAGGTACAATCATCCAAATGTATATAAAAGGACCAATCAACTTAGAATGAATATTTAGAGGATTATGTTGATAGGTTTCTTCATTATTTTTATGAGTTCCCTGAAAGAGATGTGGATTGGTTTTTCCTGGGTGAAACTTTTTGGCGTTTGGTTCAAATCTCTTTGAAACCAGTCAAATCTGTATCCCCTGTTGATAATGAGCCATCTTATTATGACAATGACCTTCAAATCACAAATCAAACAAATCTTATCCCACTTTTTTTTGCAAACCTTTCTCATTCATGCGGAAGCTCAACCCCCGGGGGAAGAGCCTACTACCCTTGAAATTTCTCACTCTCCTCCATTACCATTACCTAATGAAGTGGTCTCTTTTTCTGAGTTGACATTTGGAAATATGAAAGTCAAATTGTTGATCGACTTCTTCCACCTTCATTTTCTTTCCATTATCTAGATCTTATTCATGGAGCCTAATGTGAAGGTTGATCCCTTGTTTCCTCAAGATAGAATTACAGTTCATACTCTAAATTTTGAATCTAATTTGATCAAATTTATTTCTTCTTCAAGGGATACCTTTCATCCTCTACCATTTTTTCCTCATGGCTCTTTGTACCTCGATTTGCTTGATCAACCCACTCCACTAACAATTGCTTTAGATACTCATGGTTCTCAATTTGATGGTTTGAATGGTGATTGTATACAAGGTTGTTATATCTCGAGGGTAGAGGAGAAAAAGGATGAAGACCAATTCCATATCTCTTCCCTCTTTCAAATTCCTCTATGTCAAGATGATATTCCTACATTCTTGGTTGATCAATAATCTTGTGATATTGGCAATTAGTCAAATGCAAAAAAGGTTCTTAACTAAGGTGAAGGCTTGTGAAACCATCATCTTGAAAACAATAACTCCACATATATATATGATGGTGAATTCCCATGTACGCTTGGAAATCTCTTGATTTCTCAAGAATACTTGGATTTGCAAGGCTTAAATCTAGAATCTGGTCACAAGATAGAAGAATTTCTTACATAAGTTTCTTCTTCATCTCACTACCCATTTCGTCATGACGCATGTAATGAGCCAAATGATGTTGAAGATATGTCATGCCCTTCAAATTCACAATTTGATGAACTAGATTTTTAGTTGACACAAGGTCATGAGGTCGCACATGATGAAGAAGAAAATAATTTGATCATCGAGAAACTACTTTATGGCATGAAATCTCAATCTTCGGATGGATTTAATTACTCAATTAAAGTTGTCCCTGAAATGTTTTCGATATATGCATCTTCAAATACGAAACTAGAAGAATCTTATGACTTGAGTAATTTGTTTGTTGAGGTTCAAATATCTCATCAAAATAATGATGCAGACAATTTCCATTTGATTAATAGTGATCTTGTTGAAATAAATAATAGTAGTTGTCCACACACAATTGTTGATCTAACCAAGACCTAAAAATTTGATCACTCATCATTTGAAATTTCAAGGATTTTTCAGGGAGATGAGGCTATTTAGCTCTTGCTGATGGCTATGTTAGGTTCTTGCAATCTTGATGGGATCCTTAAACTAGGTTAGATAAGTATTTTCTTGCAAGATTATTTTCTTTGCAATGTTTCATTGGATGTAAGTTCATTCTTGAAATATTTTCAGTGTTTTCAAGTTAGTTTACCTAGTTTTCAAGATTGGGTCTTTGATCATATAGAAGATTGGTGTTCAATTAATTTATCTCCATGAAAACCTCTTGTATTAAATCTAGGTTTGGAGTGCATATCTTTCATAGATGTACACAACTTTGAAACTTTTCATTTTGATTATAGAGATAGAGATCATTATCTGCCAAAGGATTTCTTCTTGTTAAACTCTTCCATGAATGATCGGCTTCTCATCTCTGTCTTTTTTTTTTATGGAGCTAATCATTGTCATTTTGGCACAATCTATCCTCTTGAGTGTTAGTGAATTCTTGAATCATTTGGAAAAGAAAAACCCTTATGTTAATAAATTAATTTCCCATAGTGATACGAATATTGAATCTAATTTATCACACACTTCTAATATTTTGTCACCCCAGTTTCATTATTCATTGTATCCTCACATCTTTTGGATTTGCTATACCAACAATCATATTTAAGCCCTTAAGCTCACATGTTGCTAGTCTACTTTGTAATTAGATACAACGTAATGATTTCTTGTACTTGAGAAGAGGAACCGATGATTTCCGATCATTAGCATGCAAGGAGCAAGATTCCTTAATTCGAATAATTTGTAAATTCTCTCAAATCAACTCATCCCTATCTTTGAAAAATAGAGGATCGTATATGTAATCATCGATATTATCAAAATATTGACTTTAATAGATTCCATTTAACTAATCATTTTCCTACTGTTGCATCTGACCATAGTTGTTTTATTACATCTCTTGATTTCACCAAGGCAATAAATTTTCATGATTCACCATTTAAATGTTTAGGTACTTGTCAAGAATTTGAGGCACTTTAGCTTTTTCTCATGGTTATGTCAGATCCTCACAACCTTCACAAGGTTTCTAAACAAGATCAGATCCAATTTCCCTTGCGCGATTCTCTCCATAATTCAATTGTGTTCATTAAAAGATCAAATTTTTGAGAATTTCAAGGATTTCAAAATAATTGTTTCGAATATCATGATCAAATCACTAATTGGTTAGAGGAATCTTATCTGACAAGCTCCATTGTTAGTAATAATTTTAAATAATATCTTACGTTTGTTGCAAATGAAAACAAGGACAAATTTACATTTGTGAAACACCCTCAAGGTATGCATATCCATCATCTATCCATCGAGGTAGGACTACAACTTGGATAAAGCAAGTTTCTAGGTTACATTTTTCTACGAGTAGGCAAGACCTTCAAAGTTTTATGCAAGCTATATAGGTGACTATATGTAACACCCACATCTACCAAAGAAGTTGACCAGTCAGGGTAAACATGCAACGAGAGGCCACTATCATATGATTCAACCTCCTAAGTAACCTTAAGGAAATGAAATCGATAGAAACACACCATGCAGACATCCCTCAAGTGCTTCAGGCCCCCCAGGAGCTAATCCACCACTCCAGGTGCCCAACCCTTGAGTTAACCTAGTATTTGAATTAATTAGACCCACATTCATTCCCATGACAAGGCATGAGTGCGACTGTAAACCTATAGTCACTCCCACATTTCCCGTAAGAGAGAGACTGCAATCTCTATCATCCAGTTCTGTCCCAAAGACTGCGAGATTTAAGGAAATTTTCAGGGCTAGTCTCCAAACCAATTCCTAGAACTTGATGAGACTCTCCAAGAAATTAAATGACACCAAGGCAAAGCCTCTACAAAAATTTTGATCAAGGGCTTGACCTATCCAAGCCTAACCATGACATACATTTTTTCAAACACTTAGTAAATATGCAACCTACAGGTGTAAATAAAAGATTTGAGCATAGGGGTATGATACTTATCTGGGATTCGCTATGAAGCATTGTCTCATTATCAATTAGTTGTCATTTCATCCATCAGGTCATAGATACATTGATCATTCAATTATAAGTAAAAACACAATGAGATCAACACATCGCTACTATCATAAAACAAATACATAACTAGCATACTAGCAAAAGAAAATAACCATGAAAGTATAGCCATATAGACCACATATAATTCATCAAAATACTCATAGAAATACAGGGAGAAATAATGAAAAGTCCAAACCCAGGATGGGGCTTCCACATTCCACCCGACCGTAGAATGGCTGAGCCAAATATCCCTTCATCCATTCACCCCCGTGCCATATTCCAAGCATGAATATGGGATCTCATAGAACACATCAATAAAATACCATTCAGGGATTCCAGATGCCATCCACCTCAACTCATCAAACAGTGATTCCACCTCATAGTCGGACATCATAAAACCATCATTAGATCAGTCTCTATCCAAGCCTTACAGGGCTCCAGAGTGTTTGTTCCAACCTAGCTTCTAGGACTAGTAACTCAACCCATGGGTGCATGTCAAGCTCCAGAGTGTTTGTCCAACGAAGGCTCCAAGAATAGTAGTTCAACCATCGGCTTATACAGGGCTCTAGAGCATTTTTCCAACCAAGGCTTTAAGACTAGTAACTCAACCCACCAAGGGCTCTAAAGCGTTTGTCCATCCAAGGCTCCAGGACTAATATCTCAACCTAAGATGTTATAGGGCTCCATAGCATTTATCCAACTAAGGCTCAAAGACTAATAACTCAACCCACCTGTTATAGGGCTTCGAGAGCGTTTGTCCAAGAAGGCTCCAGGAACTAATAACTTGACCCAAGCCAAGGAAACATGAGAACCAACCAAAAAAAAAACAACGAAAATAAACCCACAATCACCATGGCTATCAAGGAAATGGAAAGGCTAGACAATCCATGTCGATCTAGGTAACCTTCCATGCCAATGACAGATCACAACCAAGAAACCACATGCATGTGCCATGCATGCCAAAACTAGAGATGAAATCATACATGCAACTCGCTACTTGCAAGAAAATATGATGTAGCTACTAATGTCGATGCCTTCTTGCACTTTCCTTCTCTTCCTTTGATTTCTTTCTCCAAGGATCCAAGTATGCCACACCCTCCAAGAGTGCTCCAAGAAAACTCTAAGTATCCAAGAGTATGAGAGAGAGAGTAATGATAGAGCTCCAAAATTGAACTGATCAAATCTTTCCCACTCATCCTGAGAAGCCTTTTTATTAATGAGGCCTCTGTTTTCTTCATTTTCCATTATTTTCATAAATAAAATGCCAATTAAATGCCTCATCCATTTCCAAATTCTTTAGCCATTTCCTCTACCAATTTCCTTATCCATAATAAACTGAATCAACACCCACTAGGACGTTTCCCCCACCATTCAGCATGGAATATGTGTCCCATAACCATGGCCTTATATATTTTTACATGGAATCTTCATTATGGCCATTATAGAACTCTCCTCATTGGGAAATGGCCCTTCTCCTAAAGGCTTTACCAACATATTGCTACATTTTCCAATTCCTTTGTTGTTGCTACTAATTCTTGCAGTCAATTTCTATCACCCAACCTGCCATTTCATGCATTCATGTACCAAGCACATAACTTCCATTATATTTAAAATAAATTGAAATAAATTCACATCATACCTCATTGCTAGCTCATCAATAAGGTACATTTGCAATCTTGTTTACTTCTTGTCACAACAAGTCAAACTAGCATATTCGACCAAATCAATATGTATAAAAATATCTCATCAGATTAACTCAAAACATAGCCATCATATATCAAAATCATAAATCACATGTAACCATCATAAAGCAGAATCATAATTCACATGTAATCATCATATACCAGAATCATAAATCACATGCATAATAAAACTGAAATAATATACTGACACTTATCCTTTAATTGATCCTTACTTCTACCTTTGTTCTTATTTCGTATGCACACTAGATGGGTTGCCACACCCATCAAACACACAATTATTTCTCCTCAAATAGGTGCACATATACATAGTGTGCATCACACATATATAGCCACACATGACATACAACTCCATGCAATACATGAACCTACACTTGACATACAACACATACACCTACACCTAGTGTCTACAATACAATGCATACACCTACATCCAGTGAATAGCTTAATACATACACCTACACTTGGCGTACAACACAACACAATACATCTATACCCGATGTACAACACCACACAATACATGCACCTACACAATGCGCATACCTAGTACCACATGCCCTCAACACAGCAAGTATGACATGCAACCAATACCACATGTGCACCAGTACCATATGTACAACATGTACATAGTACCACTTGTACACCGCACCACCTATAGAACGTGTGCACATCATCACATGTACATGGTGCCACCTTCACAACGGGTACACAATGCCACATGTACACTACACCACTTGTACTACGTGTGCACAATACCACATGTACATAGTACCACATACACGACATGTACACGACACCATGTGTACACAATGCCACATGCACAACACCACCTGCACATATCACCACTTGTACAACATGTACACAACACCACATACACACAACACCACTTGTACAATCATGCAAACCACACCATATGTACATAGCACCACATGTAAAAAATGCACACAACACCACACGTAAAACATGCACACAACACCACATGTACATAGCACTGCATATCCAACATGTACATAGCATCATCCGGTCACAACACCACATATCCAACACATGCAGAGCACCATATGCATTCAACACTGCATATCCATCATGCACATAATGCAATATGTACACAACACCGTGTATCCAACATATACATAGCACTATCTATACCCAACATTGAATATGAAACATTCACACAACACTATCTATACTAACATCCTATACATAATATTGCATAAACAACATGTACAAACACTAGATATGCACAATATTGCATGCACACAATCATCACAGATGCCACATGTACATGTATGACATACGCAAAACAATAATACCACACATATGAAACCACACTACCTCTACCAAGTAACCTTGCTTTCAGTGTCTCTCCGCCATCCATACATCTGTCATGAATATTCTTCCCAATTAATTCCTTGTAAGACTAGGAACCTCTTCATGTCATTTGCGTGCATAAGAAATCATTCCTCCACAAGAATGATTCTAGATGACCCTGTCGGATAGTGACTTAGATACATAGACACATACATACATATACATAAACAATAGCATAAAACAATCATGGTCCTATCAAAAAATGACATACATACACACATGTATATACATGAAATACATACACCTACATGTATACATATATAAACATTAGCATAATCATGATCATAACATAATTACTAGATATCATAAGGTCAAGGTTAAGAGAGAACCCTTTATCCATGCACAACATGCATGACATTGAGAACAATAGTTTCCATCATAGCCAAGGCATCTGACACCTTAGATCCATATAATTTACCTTTTATGGTTACCTTTCTCATGTCCGTACTGTCACCATCTATTTACCACAATGGACCCAACCAGTCAAACTGACTGTCACAGTCCTACCTTCTGATTTGCTTACTCATACACAAAGCTTTATATGAGTTCTTAAATTACTTGTTGGATACCAAACAACTCTCCCTGAGCTCCCTTAACTTTCCTCTTTCCCAAAACAATTCCCAAGACTCAAAACATAAAAGGAAAGACAAGAAACAAACAAGAAGAAAACCATGAAAACCAAAAGAAATACGATCTTGTAAACAAAGTGACATGATCATGCACTAGACAGAACCAAACTACAAATTGAGCGCAAGAAAATAAAAAATACCAAAAGCATAAGACTAACAATAGACACCATGAGTCAATCCCCATGGTTCCCAGTGCTTCTAAGGAAAGCTCAACTTGAGCCTTCTAAAATATTTCATGCCTGTCCCTTGCCATGCAATCCCCTGCATCATACTACCATAAACACATAACTGTGAGTGCATAAATAAATATAAAAATACACCAGTTACCTCATCTTTTTGTGCCATTCACACTGCCTTGTGTCTGATAGCATCTGTGCCATCTCTCAAGGGACTTTGATTCCCTTGACAGGTCCACATGTAACTAGAGACTAGCTAATATATCTGTCAAGTATATGTTCATAACTATAGCACATATCCACATAATGTAAAAAAAAATCAAGGTTAAGGAGACTTAATGTACACAAAGCACTCATTTGTTTGGAATTAGGGTTTCCAAACATAGTCAAAGGAATTATTACCCCATTCCTTTCTTTCACCATTTACCTTTTTTCAATTGAGGTATGTGTTGTCACGTCATCCCACTGTTAGTTATGTAAGCACATCAACTATTACCTTTTCATGCTAATACCAAGCATGTTTCTGGTAACTGCTTACACATGTCAACCACATGTTCCAAATACCAAGACAATCATATCTATCAATTTCAAATCAACCTTTACTAATAATATCAATAATTTCATAATCCATAGTCATCTCATAGACATTAGACATAATGCTACAATTGTCACCTACTATACACAACTACACATCAATTGTCTCAACACATATGTGTTAGTACAATCATCTCAAAACAAGATCATTGTAACACATCAATCCAGATGGATATTGTTGGCCACCCGCCTATTCCACTTGGACCCCTACCATTGTTTCTTTCAAATTTTCAGTTTCCTTAATTGTAGCACAATTTACTATTTTTGGTAGTTTTTTGGGTCCTAAACTTCTGGAGCCATTTTGAGGCCCTAAACGATGTTTTTTTTGTCATATTCATTTGGGGAATTTCATTAAAATATCATTTTTAGTTGTAGTCCTTGGAAATATCTTTCCAATGAGGTATCATGCACGTCAAAGGGAGATAACATGACTAAGATACGATCTCGGGAAGTTGGCTGCCCAACTAACCCCAATGGGGCCCATAAAATCTTGGTGTTACATCTCCTCAGGTTAGGGTTTTGGTTGTTTAGGGTTTTCTCTTATTGTTCAATAATAAAAAGGCCCTTTAGCCTCATTGTAACTTTGTTCAAAGGTAGGTAGCCACCACATCTCTTCTTAGAGATAACTACCATCGCCCGAGCTACTCTCATTTACATTATGTTTGTAAGCATATTTCATTATTTAGTATTAATGAAAGGAAGTGTTATTTCTACTGCATATTTGTATTTATGGTTATATCTATAATTTGCTGTGTTCCTGTTTAAATTTGGACCAGTGGTATTAGAGTGGTATGCTCTTTCTCTATTTTTCTTTGCATGTCCCCAACAAGGTTAGGATATACAGAGTTAGGGCTCGAACTGGTTGAACCTTTGCAAGATCAGCCTCATAAATCCCGACGGACTCCCATGGGGGAAGAAAATAAAGATGAGGGAGAAGGAGATCCTATCAAAATGTTGCTCGAGGAGGCCAGCGAGAAACAAAAGAACACGATGACGGATAACTTTTCCTAGATCCTTTAATGGTTGGCCATCAACGATGCATCCACATCCAACAACCACTCTGGAGGCTCCACACATTTTAAGGTACAAGTAAAATTTGAAATTCCATATTTGAGGGACACATAGATGTAGAAGCCGTAGATAAATGGTTGAATTTTCTAGAAAGATATTTTTCAGTTCATGATTTTTCCAGCCGAGAAAAGATTACCATTTCTCTTCTCAAAGCCACCCCCCGTGTCAAGCACTGGTGGGAAACCTATTGCGAGAAGAAGGATGAAAGTACAACCTCACTATTTTCAGCCAGTGCCACTTGGAATTCATTCTGGGATGTCATCAAGGAGCAGTACTACCCTGTCGGGAGCTACGAGGAAAAATAAATAAAGTGGACCACACTCTTGCAAGGAAGAGACCAAGATGTGCCGGAGTTTACTAATGTTTTTTATACCCTTAGCACGAAGTTGGGTATCAAGGATTTTGAGAAGCATTTGGTACTCAAGTACAACGAATGCCTACATAGACACATCTAGGAAAAGATGAAGTTCCTAGACATCTCCTCACTCGACACGATGTACCGATATGCTGTCAACATCAAAAAGAAGTTTAAATAGAAGAAGTGAGACTTTGGACCTGTGAATACAAAGCAAGGGAAAGGTGCCCCCAAATCACAGAACAAAGGACAAAGCCAAGGCAAGATGGGCGAGGACAACCCACCAATGCCACAAGCAAAGGAAAACATTGTGAAGTCGACAAAGGACATGGGAAAGTGGTTTGAGTTCCATGAGAGCTCCACCTACACTACAAGTGAGTGCCGGGCCAAGCAGTCACTAGTGGCTGAGTTGAAGGCTTCATAATCCGATGCATGTTATGACTCTGGGTCAGTACCCAATAAGGGTACTAACAAATGGAAGCAGATTATTGATGCAGAGACCAACGACACTGTCACCACCACAAATATCTAGAAGGAGGAACCCGAAGATCCAGTGGAGGAGGAGCGTCTCTTCCACTCCCAAATGTGGGTAAAGGGTTCCCGGCTATAGTTCATTGTCAACGTTCGGATCTAACAATTCAAAGTAACTTGTGTTTTCCTTTATGGGAGATAGATGAGAGAGAAGCATAGAGAACCAACCTTAGTTTTTCGCTTGGCTCTTGCTTGTTTCCTCTCTCCTTCGATAGAGCTTCGCCACTCCTTTCTCACTTGTCCCGCTTCAAAGAACACCTATAGATGCAAAGTAGCAAAATACCATCAAATCAAAGAGATCTATAATGCCATAAACAATGTAGAATCAGATGTACATTAACCATACAAATGCATACATAAGTACAAGATTTAGAAATAAGCAAGTATATGGAGGAAAACGCAAATAGCTTTATTGATAGACATAGAAGAGAGGATTACAACCCAGCTGTCTGATCCAGCTCCATCCTCCTAGCATGAAAGCCCTCTTCACCTCATGAAAAGCTAGATCACCCAACAATACAATATTTCACAGAGAAACCAACAACACTTCCTTACAAAATACAAAATTACAGCCTCTAGATCTTTAGGATGAGGGATCCATACATAGATATTTGCAAGGGGGTGAGTCAGCTTCTGGGTTTTTAATTAGTGTCATTTTACTGATAGTTCTTGGTTCTACTTGGAGATTTCATGATCTCTTACTCATCCCTGGGCGAATTCAGAGAGGCAAGTGTCATATGAGCAGATTCTAGAAGATTTGATGAGTTTCCACCTAGCAAACTGCCTCTGCCATTTGTCTACTCTCACTCATCACACCCTATAGAAGGGATTTTCAGTATGCATCGCACCCCTTGTGTGTAACAGGTGAGATGCATCACACTCTCAACATCAAGTAGTCTGTATGGTCTAGTTTTGACTAGTTTTGAGTAGTTTTTCAGAGAGAACTTCTGGGAAATGATGTAATTAGTTGACCTTGATCCTTTAGGGTTTGAAAAAACACTTTTAGGGGTTTGAGAGCCCTTGGTTTATTGACATATGTGATTGGGGTTGTAGTGCCCAAATATGTCTATAATAGTTGCCCCCTAAAGCATGAGGTCGTAAATCTTCTGATGTCGGGTGAAATGCTTTATCATGAGGATCCGAGGTTTTTTGAACTGGAAGGTGACCTGTAATAAGATACAATACAATACATTATATTCATAAATATTTCATGATCTAGCTGAGCTGGCATTCCCATGCTCAACTTTATAAATTCATTTTCATGTACATAGGACAAACAAAACCATTTGTGTGGCAGACTGATGATTCTGGTAGAGCCATCATCCCTTAGCTTGGATGATTATCTGTGCAACTATGGAGTACATTTGATGTCTTTATTTTCCTGAATATATCGCAGCCCGGATGGATGAAACTAGATCCGGGGTCTTCAAGATTGTTCAATCATCGCCCGATGTACAAGTCGAACCATGTGAAAAGATGTATGAAGTCGAACATGGAAAGACATCGCCTGATTACCAGCCAATGATGTAAGTTGTTAACAAGCGTGAGAGGAATAACCAATAATGATAATGAACCTCAAGGTACTATAGTAAAATTCACGTGGTGTGAATACATGAGTCGATGTCAAACACCACACAAAATATTTTGGTCGAAGGCCATTGATGTAAACCTGTCGCCGGAAGTGAGAAACTTGCCATTGAGGCTTGCAAGCTTCAAAGTACTGAAAGTGTTGTTCCTAAGTCAACTTCTTGGATAATAAGCTGATGTCGACAAGAAGTGATCCATCGTAGGAGGGCCTTAATGAATCCCACATCTATGACACAAAACAGAGCAAATGATTTTTTGGAGGTGAAAATGATCTGATGATACAAGGTTCAGGGTGGCGGTCATGAAAAATGGAGCGTGAAGGTATTGCAGTGCATGAGGTGTAAGTTGGGTTGGTGAATTCTCTGAGTGACTTCTCTTGAACATATCGGCGACACTGAAATGGATTGGTAGAATTAACCCCAAAAATGGATGGTACGGAGGACCAATGGTGATATAACCAGTGAACGGAATAATCCAACTCGACTCAACCATGGCGATGGGGTGAAAGTGTCATGTTCAAGAGCGACCTGCTACCAATGAATTTATTCAATTTTTCTTCCCTTTTTCCCCAATCATTGCTGACTAGTACCTATTTATTTTTGTCAAGCTTGAGGAGGATAACATATGCTTGTTCTATAATTTGCCCTTCGGGAAAACCTGTCGCTATGTTTTAGCGAGCCTAGTGATAGTGAAACTCGCTCTTGTCCGGATGGACAAGTTTGTCATTATTGTTTTAACGAGTTTAACGACAAATATAACTTAGTCCTTTTCATGTTTAGAGAGTTTGAAAAGAGACGGAAAGGAAACTTTAGTAGTCCTTTTTCATGGTATAATACCTTAAGTTTGAAAAGGTATAAAATAATATGAAAGGGATGACTTTTCAATAGTTTTAGCGAGCTGAACAAGACAAGCGCTCGATCTTTTTATATAATGATCCCTCAGGTCAAAAAAGATTAAAATACAGGAGGGATGGCACTTCTAATCACTTTAGCGAGCTAGAGAGGCCAATTGCTCAACAATATTTTCATATTTAGCGAGTCCAAAAAGAGTTTAAAGTACGCTTGTTATTTCCAAACACTTTAACGAGTTGGAATGCTTGACAATCTTTTCATATTTAATGAGTCTGAAAAGGGTTTAAATAAAACTCGACTTTTGAGGAACGAGTGATTTTTTCGGGTAACAACTTGTTCCAAGTAATTTTGGAACTTCTCAAAACATGGCAGTGTGAAGAGGGTGGATAACAGAATCACTCGTCGCAGCTGTTCCTCAAAAGGGTAAACAATCAAGTGGAAGCGTATGACCGGCCAAACGGATGGAGATGATGGAAAGAACACAACCAAGGTTCAAAATACAAATAGAATGGCAATCACAAAGGTTATTTACTGAGGGTGGATTCATTTTTTAATGAGCTTGAATCATAAGAAACTATGCTTAGCTTCGGTTTCATGTTTACACAAGCTTAAAACAAAAAACTATGCTTGCTATAAGTTCACATGCCCCGAGCATAATGACGCAAATCAAGGTGCATGCCCCCCAAGCTTCATTGCATTCAACACGTTGGTTGGAATGAAGGTTTACCTTTGAGATCTTTGAAAGACTCGACTTGGATTTTACGGGATCGTAATCAAAGACTCGATTTGGAAAGGGAGTTGTTTCATTTTTTAATGAGGTTGACACAGTAAAAGAACTATCCTCATAACCCTTGTTTCATTTTGTAACGACGTCGACACAAGATAAGAACCGTCCTCAGTGACCCATAGTATCAAAATGGTCAAAGTTCTTCTTAATATTTGATGATGTAGAAGATATCATATCCACTGTGGCCACTGCCACCAGATTGCTTGGAGGTGGGAGGGAAAAATTACCCATTAAGGAAGGGTCTTTTAGGAGACCTACTTCGACATTTTGAAGCAATTGAGAACTTCCATGGATCAATGGAATGCTTCCAGTAGCTTGTGAACTGTTGGGGAAAAATGTTAGTTTGTCAATTATTGTAATTCCACCTTGGAAGGGAAATTCAATCTTTATAAAATATGTTGACACAGCGGTAGCCATAGCAAAAATCCAGGGCCTACCCAGTAGGATACTGTAATCGAGGTTTCCATCGATAACTTTGACATAAATTTCTATTGTTTTGCCCCCCATTTCAACTTGTAAGTTACTTATAATTTCGTATGGTGTGTATGTTTGTCCATCGAATGCTTTTAATGTCGTTGATGATCTTAACATTGGTGGTGAGCCTAAAGTTTTCCAGCAACTCATTGACATAATGTAGGTAGATGCCCCCTCATCAATGATTGTTCGATGAACAGTTTTGTTGAGGGCTTTTACCTGTACGAGGAAAGTGAGTTGAGTCGGTAACTGAGGTTCATATCCTTTATGGTTAAAGGCCACAAGATTGGAATCCGTTGGGTCAATCCCACCTATTGCTGATAATAGAGCCTGCTTTTGGGAGGGTAAAATTTGTAGTACTTCAAGTGTCGACATAGCAGATGGCGATTGGGCCAGATCCTCTGTAATATTATAATTCTGTGTTGCTCGAGCATGAGGATTAAATGTTGATTTGTGTACTACTACCTTTGGCAGCTTTATTCTTAGCTCAGGAATGATGGGTGGCACAACTTCAGATGAAGTTGTTGTTGAAATACTAGGTTGATTTGTAACCTTGTTGTTCGGCATCTATGGATTCCCATAATATTTATTCCTTGTCAATATCAAGGCATCATTTTGATATTTCAAAATGGACAACATAAGCACTTGGGATGGGGAAGAATTATTGATAGCAACCAGATTGGTTTCCGGGTTTGGAAATGGATCAATCAATACCGCTGAGGTATTTGAATTCTTAAAGAACTTCTTGACCTCAACTTTATGCAGACATTCTTTCGTCCAATGGTCTCCATCACATATGAGACATGGCTGACTAGGTTTCTTTTGCCCAGTAGGGTTTTCAGAAGATTTTTCAGGAGTCGAATCTTCCTGTTTCTTATTTTTGTTTTTCCCTTTCTTCTTGCCCCCTGGTTGCTTTAGTTCTTTTCCTTTGTCGAATGACACGACATTAACCTCCGAGGTAGAAAGTTTGTCACTTGATTTTTTACTGGAAACTACAAGGTCTTTACCAACATATTGCTACATTTTCCAATTCCTTTGTTGTTGCTACTAATTCTTGCAGTCAATTTCTATCACCCAACCTGCCATTTCATGCATTCATGTACCAAGCACATAACTTCCATTATATTTAAAATAAATTGAAATAAATTCACATCATACCTCATTGCTAGCTCATCAATAAGGTACATTTGCAATCTTGTTTACTTCTTGTCACAACAAGTCAAACTAGCATATTCGACCAAATCAATATGTATAAAAATATCTCATCAGATTAACTCAAAACATAGCCATCATATATCAAAATCATAAATCACATGTAACCATCATAAAGTAGAATCATAATTCAAATGTAATCATCATATACCAGAATCATAAATCACATGCATAATAAAACTGAAATAATATACTGACACTTATCCTTTAATTGATCCTTACTTCTACCTTTGTTCTTATTTCGTATGCACACTAGATGGGTTGCCACACCCATCAAACACACAATTATTTCTCCTCAAATAGGTGCACATATACATAGTGTGCATCACACATATATAGCCACACATGACATACAACTCCATGCAATACATGCACCTACACCTGACATACAACACATACACCTACACCTAGTGTTTACAATACAATGCATACACCTACATCCAGTGAATAGCTTAATACATACACCTACACTTGGCGTACAACACAACACAATACATCTATACCCGTTGTACAACACCAAACAATAAATGCACCTACACAATGCACATACCTAGTACCACATGCCCTCAACACAGCAAGTATGACATGCAACCAATACCACATGTGCACCAGTACCATATGTACAACATGTACACAGTACCACTTGTACACCGCACCGCCTATAGAACATGTGCACATCATCACATGTACATGGTGCCACCTTCACAACGGGTACACAATGCCACACGTACACTACACCACTTGTACTACATGTGCACAATACCACATGTACATAGTACCACATACACGACATGTACACGACACCATGTGTACACAATGCCACATGCACAACACCACCTGCACACATCACCACTTGTACAACATGTACACAACACCACATACACATAACACCACTTGTACAATCATGCACACCACACCATATGTACATAGCACCACATGTAAAACATGCACACAACACCACACGTAAACATGCACACAACACCACACGTAAAACATGCACACAACACCACATGTACATAGCACTGCATATCCAACATGTACATAGCATCATCCGGTCACAACACCACATATCCAACACATGCAGAGCACCATAGGCATTCAACACTGCATATCCATCATGCACATAATGTAGTATGTACACAACACCGTGTATCCAACATATACATAGCACTATCTATACCCAACATTGAATATGAAACATTCACACAACACTATCTATACTAACATCCTATACATAATATTGCATAAACAACATGTACAAACACTAGATATGCACAATATTGCATGCACAAAATCATCACAGATGCCACATGTACATGTATGACATACGCAAAACAATAATACCACACATATGAAACCACACTACCTCTACCAAGTAACCTTTCTTTTAGTGTCTCTTCGCCATCCATACATCTGTCATGAATATTCTTCCCAATTAATTCCTTGTAAGACCAGGAACCTCTTCATGTCATTTGCGTGCATAAGAAATCATTCCTCCACAATAATGATTCTAGATGACCCTGTCGGATAGTGACTTAGATACATAGACACATACATACATATACATAAACAATAGCATAAAACAATCATGGTCCTATCAAAAAATGACATACATACACACATGTATATACATGACATACATACACCTACATGTATACATATATAAACATTAGCATAATCATGATCATAACATAATTACTAGATATCATAAGGTCAAGGTTAAGAGAGAACCCTTTATCCATGCACAACATGCATGACATTGAGAACAATAGTTTCCATCATAGCCAAGGCATCTGACACCTTAGATCCATATACTTTACCTTTTATGGTTACCTTTCTCATGTCCGTACTGTCACCATCTATTTACCACAATGGACCCAACCAGTCAAACTGACTGTCACAGTCTTACCTTCCGATTTGCTTACTCATACACAAAACTTTATATGAGTTCTTAAATTACCTGTTGGGTACCAAACAACTCTCCCTGAAGGTACACTTATAACTAACAATATAGTTGAAAACAAAACATACTGCCCATGGAGCTTTATAACATAGCTCATTGCAGTATTTACAATAACCACCTACTAAAACATGACAAACAAACCATTTACTAGAGCTTTATAACACAACTCATTACATTATTTACAATAATCACATATACATACACATTTTCTTCAACTAGAAAATAAACATATTATCTATTGAGCTTTATAAACTAGCTCAATACAATATTTACAATAATATACACATATACACATATGCACATTTTCCCAACCAACAAATAAAATTATATGATGCCTATATCCACAACAAGGGAATCTAGAGGCTCACACCTCCACCCTCAAGTAATATCACGATTCACCTACTTCCCAGGAAGTCGAGAATATACTACCACAGTCAAAGTTGCATCCAATGTCTAATGTTGCAATCCCGCACCACTTGTCCTCTTAATGAATAATTATCGGCTCATTGTTCCAGGGCGCACTCCCAATGTGCATCTAATTCGATCTGGAAATGGTAATGACCAAAACAAATCCATCCACGACCTCCCCTTCTCTACTACACAGTCCCTTGGGCACTCTGGTCACCCCTTTCATGCAGTCACTCACCTTCCAAGTTTCGCTAACACCCCCATCCCTGGCCCTCCATCTCTTGGTAAGGCTTCCTTGCATCAGAATATACAAAACCAAGGCATATCCCTACCTAAAAACCATCATACCGATCATATCATGCTCATGGAAATCAATGGACACTATTGGGCACCAGCGTCCCACAATGGCCCTTCTCCTAAAGGCTTTACCAACATATTGCTACATTTTCCAATTCCTTTGTTGTTGCTACTAATTCTTGCAGTCAATTTCTATCACCCAACCTGCCATTTCATGCATTCATGTACCAAGCACATAACTTCCATTATATTTAAAATAAATTGAAATAAATTCACATCATACCTCATTGCTAGGTCATCAATAAGGTACATTTGCAATCTTGTTTACTTCTTGTCACAACAAGTCAAACTAGCATATTCGACCAAATCAATATGTATAAAAATATCTCATCAGATTAACTCAAAACATAGCCATCATATATCAAAATCATAAATCACATGTAACCATCATAAAGCAAAATCATAATTCACATGTAATCATCATATACCAGAATCATAAATCACATGCATAATAAAACTAAAATAATATACTGACACTTATCCTTTAATTGATCCTTACTTCTACCTTTGTTCTTATTTCATATGCACACTAGATGGGTTGCCACACCCATCAAACACACAATTATTTCTCCTCAAATAGGTGCACATATACATAGTGTGCATCACACATATATAGCCACACATGACATACAACTCCATGCAATATATGCACCTACACCTGAGATACAACACATACACCTACACCTAGTGTCTACAATACAATGCATACACCTACATCCAGTGAATAGCTTAATACATACACCTACACTTGGCGTACAATGCAACACAATACATCTATACCCGATGTACAACACCACACAATACATGCACCTACACAATGCACATACCTAGTATCACATGCCCTCAACACAGCAAGTATGACATGCAACCAATACCACATGTGCACCAGTACCATATGTACAACATGTACATAGTACCACTTGTACACCGCACCACCTACAGAACGTGTGCACATCATCACATGTACATGGTGCCAACTTCACAACGGGTACACAATGCCACATGTACACTACACCACTTGTACTACGTGTGCACAATACCACATGTACATAGTACCACATACACGACATGTACACAACACCATGTGTACACAATGCCACATGCACAACACCACCTGCACACATCACCACTTGTACAACATGTACACAACACCACATACACACAACACCACTTGTACAATCATGCACACCACACCATATGTACATAGCACCACATGTAAAACATGCACACAACACCACACGTAAAACATGCACACAACACCACATGTACATAGCACTGCATATCCAACATGTAAATAGCATCATCCAGTCACAACACCAAATATCCAACACATGCAGAGCACAATAGGCATTCAACACTGCATATCCATCATGCACATAATGCAATATGTACACAACACCATGTATCCAACATATACATAGCACTATCTATACCCAACATTGAATATGAAACATTCACACAACACTATCTATACTAACATCCTATACATAATATTGCATAAACAACATGTACAAACACTAGATATGCACAATATTGCATGCACACAATCATCACAGATGCCACATGTACAACATGTATGACATACGCAAAACAATAATACCACACATATGAAACCACACTACCTCTACCAAGTAACCTTGCTTTTAGTGTCTCTCCGCCATCCATACATCTATCATGAATATTCTTCCCAATTAATTCCTTGTAAGACCAGGAACCTCTTCATGTCATTTGCGTGCATAAGAAATCATTCCTCCACAAGAATGATTCTAGATGACCCTGTCGGATAGTGACTTAGATACATAGGCACATACATACATATACATAAACATTAGCATAAAACAATCATGGTCCTATCAAAAAATGACATACATACACACATGTATATACATGACATACATACACCTACATGTATACATATATAAACATTAGCATAATCATGATCATAACATAATTACTAGATATCATAAGGTCAAGGTTAAGAGAGAACCCTTTATCCATGCACAACATGCATGACATTGAGAACAATATTTTCCATCATAGCCAAGGCATCTGACACCTTAGATCCATATACTTTACCTTTTATGGTTACCTTTCTCATGTCTGTACTGTCACCATCTATTTACCACAATGGACCCAACCAATCAAATTGACTGTCACAGTCTTACCTTCCGATTTGCTTACTCATACACAAAGCTTTATATGAGTTCTTAAATTACCTGTTGGATACCAAACAACTCTCCCTGAGCTCCCTTAACTTTCCTCTTTCCCAAAACAATTCCCAAGACTCAAAACATAAAAGGAAAGACAAGAAACAAACAAGAAGAAAACCATGAAAACCAAAAGAAATACGACCTTGTAAACAAAGTGACATGATCATGCACTAGACAGAACCAAACTACAAATTGAGCGCAAGAAAATAAAAAATACCAAAAGAATAAGACTAACAATAGACACCATGAGTCAATCCCCATGGTTCCTAGTGCTTCTAAGGAAAGCTCAACTTGAGCCTTCTAAAATATTTCATGCCAGTCCCTTGCCATGCAATCCCCTGCATCATACTACCATAAACACATAATTGTGAGTGCATAAATAAATATAAAAATACACCAGTTACCTCATCTTTTTGTGCCAAGCACACTGCCTTGTGTCTGATAGGATCTGTGCCATCTCTCAAGGGACTTTGATTCCCTTGACAGGTCCACATGTAACTAGAGACTAGCTAATATATCTGTCAAGTACATGTTCATAACTATAGCACATATCCACATAATGTAAAAAAAAATCAAGGTTAAGGAGACTTAATGTACACAAAGCACTCATTTGTTTGGAATTAGGGTTTCCAAACATAGTCAAAGGAATTATTACCCCATTCCTTTCTTTCACCATTTACCTTTTTTCAATTGAGGTATGTGTTGTCACGTCATCCCACTGTTAGTTATGTAAGCACATCACCTATTACCTTTTCATGCTAATACCAAGCATGTTTCCTGTAACTTACACATGTCAACCACATGTTCCAAATGCCAAGACAATCATATCTATCAATTTCAAATCAACCTTTACTAATAATATCAATCATTTCATTATCCATAGTCAACTCATAGACATTAGACATAATGCTACAATTGTCACCTACTATACTCAACTACACATCAATTGTCTCAACACATATGTGTTAGTACAATCATCTCAAAACAAGATCATTGGAACACATCAATCCAGATGGATATTGTTGGCCACCTGCCTATTCCACTTGGACCCCTACCATTGTTTCTTTCAAATTTTCAGTTTCCTTAATTGTAGCACAATTTACTATTTTTGGTAGTTTTTTGGGTCCTAAACTTCTGGAGCCATTTTGAGGCCCTAAACAATGTTTTTTTTGTCATATTCATTTGGGGAATTTCATTAAAATATCATTTTTAGGTGTAGTCCTTGGAAATATCTTTCCAATGAGGTATCATGCACGTCAAAGGGAGATAACATGACTAAGATACGATCTCGGGAAGTTGGCTGCCCAACTAACCCCAATGGGGCCCATAAAATCTTGGTGTTACATCTCCTCAGGTTAGGGTTTTGGTTGTTTAGGGTTTTCTCTTATTGTTCAATAATAAAAAGGCCCTTTAGCCTCATTGTAACTTAGTTCAAAGGCAGGTAGTCACCACATCTGTTCTTAGAGATAAGCTACCATCGCCCGAGCTACTCTCATTTACATTATGTTTGTAAGCATATTTCATTATTTAGTATTAATGAAAGGAAGTGTTATTTCTACTCCATATTTGTATTTATGGTTATATCTATAATTTGTTGTGTTCCTGTTTAAATTTGGACCAGTGGTATTAGAGTGGTATGCTCTTTCTCTATTTTTCTTTGCATGTCCCCAACAAGGTCAGGATATACGGAGTTAGGGCTCGAACTGGTTGAACCTTTGCAAGATCAGCCTCATAAATCCTGACGGACTCCCATGGGGGAAGAAAATAAAGATGAGGGAGAAGGAGATCCTATCAAAATGTTGCTCGAGGAAGCCCTCGAGAAACAAAAGAACACGGTGATGGATAACCTTTCCTGGATCCTTTAATGGTTGCCCATCAACGATGCATCCACATCCAACAACCACTCTGGAGGATCCACACATTTTAAGGTACAAGTAAAATTTGAAATTCCATATTTGAGGGACACATAGATGTAGAAGCTGTAGATAAATGGTTGAATTTTCTAGAAAGATATTTTTCAGTTCATGATTTTTCCAGCCGAGAAAAGATTACTGTTTCTCTTCTCAAAGCCACCCCCCGTGTCAAGCACTGGTGGGAAACCTATTGCGAGAAGAAGGATGAAAGTACAACCTCACTAATTTCAGCCACTGCCACTTGGAATTCATTCTGGGATGTCATCAAGGAGAAGTACTACCCTGTCGGGAGCTACGAGGAAAAATAAATAAAGTGGACCACACTCTGGTAGGGAAGAGACCAAGATGTGCCAGAGTTTACTATTGTTTTTTATACCCTTAGCACGAAGTTGGGTATCAAGGATTTTGAGAAGCATTTGGTACTCAAGTACCACGACTGCCTACATAGACACATCTAGGAAAAGATGGAGTTCCTAGACATCTCCTCACTCGACACAGTGTACCGATAGGCTGTCAACATCAAAAAGAAGTTTAAATAGAAGAAGTGAGACTTTGGACCTGTGAATACGAAGCAAGGGAAAGGTGCCCCCAAATCACAGAACAAAGGACAAAGCCAAGGCAAGATGGCCCAAGACAACCCACCAATGCCACAAGCAAAGGAAACATTGTGAAGTCGACAAAGGACATGGGAAAGTGGTTTGAGTTCCATGAGAGCTCCACCTACACTACAAGTGAGTGCCGGGCCAAGCAGTCACTAGTGGCTGAGTTGAAGGCTTCATAATCCGATGCATGTTATGACTCTGGGTCAGTACCCAATAAGGGGAATAACAAATGGAAGCAAATTATTGATGCAGATCCCAACGACACTGTCACCACCACAAATATCTAGAAGGAGGAGCCCGGAGATCCAGTGGAGGAGGAGCGTCTCTTCCACTCCCAAATGTGGGTAAAGGGTTCCTGGCTATAGTTCATTGTCGACATTGGGATCTAACAATTCAAAGTAACTTGTGTTTTCCTTTATGGGAGATAGATGAGAGAGAAGCATAGAGCACCAACCTTAGTTTTTCGCTTGGCTCTTGCTTGTTTCCTCTCTCCTTCGATAGAGCTTCGCCACTCCTTTCTCACTTGTCCCGCTTCAAAGAACACCTATAGATGCAAAGTAGCAAAATACCATCAAATAATAGAGATCTATAACGCCATAAACAATGTAGAATCAGATGTACATTAACCATACAAATGCATACATAAGTACAAGATTTAGAAATAAGCAAGTATATGGAGGAAAACGCAAATAGCTTTATTGATAGAAGTAGAAGAGAGGATTACAACCCAGCTGTCTGATCCAGCTCCATCCTCCTAGCATGAAAGCCCTCTTCACCTCATGAAAAGCTAGATCACCCAACAATACAATGTTTCACAGAGAAACCAACAACACTTCCTTACAAAGTACAAAATTACAGCCTCTAGATCTTTAGGATGAGGGATCCATACATAGATATTTGCAAGGGGGTGAGTAAGCTTCTGGGTTTTTAATTAGTGTCATTTCACTGATAGTTCTTGGTTCTGCTTGGAGATTTCATGATCTCTTACTCATCCCTGGGCGAATTCAGAGAGGCAAGTGTCATATGAGCAGATTCTAGAAGATTTGATGAGTTTCCACCTAGCAAACTGCCTCTGCCATTTGTCTACTCTCACTCATCACACCCTACAGAAGGGATTTTTAGTATGCATCACACCCCTTGTGTGTAACAGTTGAGATGCATCACACTCTCAACATCGAGTAGTCTGTATGGTCTAGTTTTGACTAGTTTTGAGTAGTTTTTCAGAGAGAACTTCTGGGAAATGATGTAATCAGTTGAGCTTGATCCTTTAGGGTTTGAAACAACACTTTTAGGGGTTTGAGAGCCCTTGGTTTATCGACATATGTGATTGGGGTTGTAGTGCCCAAATATGTCTATAACAGTTGCCCCCTAAAGCATGAGGTCGTAAATCTTCTGATGTCGGGTGAAATGCTTTATCTTGAGGATCCGAGGTTTCTCGAACTGGAAGGTGACCTGTAATAAGATACAATACAATACATTATATTCATAATATTTTCATGATCTAGCTGAGGCTGGCATTCCCATGCTCAACTTTATAAATTCATTTTCATGTACATAGGACAAACAACCATTTGTGTGGCAGACTGATGATTCTGGTAGAGCCATCATCCCTTAGCTTGGATGATTATCTGTGCAACTATGGAGTACATTTGATGTCTTTATTTTCCTGAATATATCGCAGCCCGGATGGATGAAACTAGATCCGGGGTCTTCAAGATTGTTCAATCATCGCCCGATGTACAAGTCGATCCATGTGAAAAGATGTTCTGAAGTCGAACATGGAAAGACATCGCCTGATTACCAGCCAATGATGTAAGCTGTTAACAGGCGTGAGAGGAATAACCACTAATGATAATGACCCTCAAGGTACTACAGTAAAATTCACGTGGTGTGAATACATGATTCGATTTCAAACACCACACAAAATATTTTGGTCGAAGGCCATTGATGTAAACCTGTCGCCGGAAGTGAGAAACTTGCCATTGAGGCTTGCAAGCTTAAAAGTACTGAAAGGGTTGTTCCTAAGTCAACTTCTTGGATAATAAGCTGATGTCGACAAGAAGTGATCCATCGTAGGAGGGCCTTAATGAATCCCACATCTACGACACAAAACAGAGCAAATGATTTTTTGGAGGTGAAAATGATCTGATGATACAAGGTTCAGGGTGGCGGTCATGAAAAATGGAGCGTGAAGGTATTGCAGTGCATGAGGTGTAAGTTGGGTTGGTGAATTCTCTGAGTGACTTCTCTTGAACATATCGGCGACACTGAAATGGATTGGTAGAATTAACCCCAAAAATGGATGGTACGGAGGACCAATGGTGATATAACCAGTGAACGGAATAATCCAACTCGACTCAACCATGGCGATGGGGTGAAAGTGTCATGTTCAAGAGCGACCTGCTACCAATGAATTTATTCAATTTTTCTTCCCTTTTTCCCCAATCATTGCTGACTAGTACCTATTTATTTTTGTCAAGCTTGAGGAGGATAACATATGCTTGTTCTATAATTTGCCCTTCGGGAAAACCTGTCGCTATGTTTTAGCGAGCCTAGTGATAGTGAAACTCGCTCTTGTCCGGATGGACAAGTTTGTCATTATTGTTTTAACGAGTTTAACGACAAATATAACTTAGTCCTTTTCATGTTTAGAGAGTTTGAAAAGAGACGGAAAGGAAACTTTAGTAGTCCTTTTTCATGGTATAATACCTTAAGTTTGAAAAGGTATAAAATAATATGAAAGGGATGACTTTTCAATAGTTTTAGCGAGCTGAACAAGACAAGCGCTCGATCTTTTTATATAATGATCCCTCAGGTCAAAAAAGATTAAAATACAGGAGGGATGGCACTTCTAATCACTTTAGCGAGCTAGAGAGGCCAATTGCTCAACAATATTTTCATATTTAGCGAGTCCAAAAAGAGTTTAAAGTACGCTTGTTATTTCCAAACACTTTAACGAGTTGGAATGCTTGACAATCTTTTCATATTTAATGAGTCTGAAAAGGGTTTAAATAAAACTCGACTTTTGAGGAACGAGTGATTTTTTCGGGTAACAACTTGTTCCAAGTAATTTTGGAACTTCTCAAAACATGGCAGTGTGAAGAGGGTGGATAACAGAATCACTCGTCGCAGCTGTTCCTCAAAAGGGTAAACAATCAAGTGGAAGCGTATGACCGGCCAAACGGATGGAGATGATGGAAAGAACACAACCAAGGTTCAAAATACAAATAGAATGGCAATCACAAAGGTTATTTACTGAGGGTGGATTCATTTTTTAATGAGCTTGAATCATAAGAAACTATGCTTAGCTTCGGTTTCATGTTTACACAAGCTTAAAACAAAAAACTATGCTTGCTATAAGTTCACATGCCCCGAGCATAATGACGCAAATCAAGGTGCATGCCCCCCAAGCTTCATTGCATTCAACACGTTGGTTGGAATGAAGGTTTACCTTTGAGATCTTTGAAAGACTCGACTTGGATTTTACGGGATCGTAATCAAAGACTCGATTTGGAAAGGGAGTTGTTTCATTTTTTAATGAGGTTGACACAGTAAAAGAACTATCCTCATAACCCTTGTTTCATTTTGTAACGACGTCGACACAAGATAAGAACCGTCCTCAGTGACCCATAGTATCAAAATGGTCAAAGTTCTTCTTAATATTTGATGATGTAGAAGATATCATATCCACTGTGGCCACTGCCACCAGATTGCTTGGAGGTGGGAGGGAAAAATTACCCATTAAGGAAGGGTCTTTTAGGAGACCTACTTCGACATTTTGAAGCAATTGAGAACTTCCATGGATCAATGGAATGCTTCCAGTAGCTTGTGAACTGTTGGGGAAAAATGTTAGTTTGTCAATTATTGTAATTCCACCTTGGAAGGGAAATTCAATCTTTATAAAATATGTTGACACAGCGGTAGCCATAGCAAAAATCCAGGGCCTACCCAGTAGGATACTGTAATCGAGGTTTCCATCGATAACTTTGACATAAATTTCTATTGTTTTGCCCCCCATTTCAACTTGTAAGTTACTTATAATTTCGTATGGTGTGTATGTTTGTCCATCGAATGCTTTTAATGTCGTTGATGATCTTAACATTGGTGGTGAGCCTAAAGTTTTCCAGCAACTCATTGACATAATGTAGGTAGATGCCCCCTCATCAATGATTGTTCGATGAACAGTTTTGTTGAGGGCTTTTACCTGTACGAGGAAAGTGAGTTGAGTCGGTAACTGAGGTTCATATCCTTTATGGTTAAAGGCCACAAGATTGGAATCCGTTGGGTCAATCCCACCTATTGCTGATAATAGAGCCTGCTTTTGGGAGGGTAAAATTTGTAGTACTTCAAGTGTCGACATAGCAGATGGCGATTGGGCCAGATCCTCTGTAATATTATAATTCTGTGTTGCTCGAGCATGAGGATTAAATGTTGATTTGTGTACTACTACCTTTGGCAGCTTTATTCTTAGCTCAGGAATGATGGGTGGCACAACTTCAGATGAAGTTGTTGTTGAAATACTAGGTTGATTTGTAACCTTGTTGTTCGGCATCTATGGATTCCCATAATATTTATTCCTTGTCAATATCAAGGCATCATTTTGATATTTCAAAATGGACAACATAAGCACTTGGGATGGGGAAGAATTATTGATAGCAACCAGATTGGTTTCCGGGTTTGGAAATGGATCAATCAATACCGCTGAGGTATTTGAATTCTTAAAGAACTTCTTGACCTCAACTTTATGCAGACATTCTTTCGTCCAATGGTCTCCATCACATATGAGACATGGCTGACTAGGTTTCTTTTGCCCAGTAGGGTTTTCAGAAGATTTTTCAGGAGTCGAATCTTCCTGTTTCTTATTTTTGTTTTTCCCTTTCTTCTTGCCCCCTGGTTGCTTTAGTTCTTTTCCTTTGTCGAATGACACGACATTAACCTCCGAGGTAGAAAGTTTGTCACTTGATTTTTTACTGGAAACTACAAGGTCTTTACCA
>APFE030244369.1:0-51113 GCA_000404065.3 Pinus taeda
ACTATGCAGGTGATTTGGACAAAAGAAGATATACTACAGGTTATGTCTTTACTCTTGCAGGTGGAGCGATTAGTTGGATGTCAAAGCTTCAAGAAACTGTTGCGTTGTCCACTACTGAAGCCGAATATATAGCTGCCTCAGATGCCAGTAAAGAAGCAATCTGGTTAAATGGTCTGCTAGATGAAATTGGAAGAAAGTAGGAGAAAGTGGATGTACTTTGTGATAGTCAAAGTGCTATTCACTTGGCTACAAATCCTGCCTATCACAGCAGAACCATGCACATTGATGTAAGGTATCATTTTTTGAGACATGTGATCGATGGCGGAAAAGTAGCTCTTAAAAAGGTCCATACACGAGAGAATTGTGCAGACATATTCACAAAACCAGTAACAGTAGAGAAGTTGCAGTGGTGCTTAGCTTCTCTTGGCTTGCAGAAAAGATGATGAATGGGCATGGGCAAGAAATTAGGAAATCGTTGTCAAGGTGGAGTTTGTTAGTTTGTGACAACGAATTTAGTTAGGTCTTTAACTGTTTAACTGTATTGTAGTTAGGTGGTTACGTCAGTTATGTAACGATTGTAGTTAGGTGCTTCCGTCCAGTTCTGTAATGTTAGGTTATAAATAATGTAATAACATCTGAATCGAAGCAGTGTGGAGAATCTTCAGTACATCCATCGTTCAGTTAATAAAAACAGTTTCATGTTGCTGTTCTTTCATTTACTCTATCTGTCTTTGTTGTTCTTTGCTTCTCTGGTGAACGACAATTCTCAAATAAAATTTTGAAAACCTTTTGTTAAATTTTTCATTTCTAAAAAATTATATTTTTCAATTTTTATAATCAAATATCTCAATTTAAATTTAAAGCTATTTTTTATAAACATTATATTTAAAATATCATTAAAAAAAAAGTTAATTTAAATGATATTTTTTAACCAAATTATAAAGTTTTTTTTTTTAATATTCATAGTATTATTATGATTTTCTATTAGAGAACTTTAATAAAAAATTTACAACCGTTATTGATGGTTAATAGAAGATTCTAGGAAAAAAAAAATTAACAACCATGTGAATTGTTTAATTTTTATAATTTATCTTAATGATGGTCCCCATGTTGACTAATATCATGGGTATTATTTTACCGGTTTAGTTACACTAATAAGATTTCAATTGGAAATTCCAATCTTTGTTATACATTGGTATAAATAACTTCAAAAGTATAAATAGTATGTACTTAAATATCTAATTTTCTTGTAGAACTTTCTCATATATATTTCTTTGGAAATGAGTGCTTTCTTATGTTAAGAATTTATAGTCTAAAACATTTTAGCAAAACAACGGAACCTACAACATTCATTCGTAATTCCCATTTTGAATACAATGCAAGATCTTTCCATCATAATTATCAGTGTTCTACTCATTTGAGATCCAACTCTCATGCATGTTAAACATGTTCCTAGTGGCTTACTACCCTTGAATATATAACTCTATTGATAATTTTACTTAATTTTATTGACATTATGCCCTTTTTTTGATTTCGCATGCGAACCTTGTCAATGTAGTTTACTTTCTATATGTAGTTTACTTTCTATATGTAGTTTACTTTCTATTCTCATCATAGGAAATGGTTTATCTTATATTATCAACTTTTCTCTAATACCTACTTTTAATAATCACTTTCTAAGTGTTTTTACAATATTTTTTCTGAATCTTTGAAGAGATCTTTCATTCACTATTTCCACCATTTTCTAATGGCTTCCATCATCCCTTTAATTTTGTTGCTTTCGAGGAAAAGGGTCTTCCTTCTCACTTTAAAATTGCAGAAATTACATGGCTTGATGATTTCATTCCCCAAAAAAGGTTTTTCTAAAGTGTAGCAAGAAAAAGAGTTGAATACATAACCTTCATAAGTTTTTGAAAGGTTTTGGTTTCTTCTTCGGTCAAAGAAAATTATTCCTTCTTTAACAGTGATTTAAGAGGTGATGTTATTTCACCATGATTCTTAACAAAATTCTAGTAAATATCCCATGAATATGAAAAATCCTTTAAGTTTCTTTTGGTTGCCTTTTCAGTCAAAGAAAATTATTCCTTATTTAAGAATGATTTTACAGGTGGTGTTATTTCACCATAATTCTTAACAAACTTGTGCTAAATGTCCCATCAGTCCTAAAAGTTTCTTCAAGATTTTGAGGATTGACCATTGCATTAAAAATTTTATTTTTATAAAATACCACTTTGATACCTTCATGAAGTGCAATATGACACAAGTATTCCAATCAAACCCTAAAGGAACACATGAAAGGATTTTCATATAGTTATATCTTCCAATATTTTTAAAAGACTTTGTCAAGATGTTGTAGATGTTCTTGATATTTTATGTAGATTACTATGTCATCAGAAGACCCTAACACCAATTTTCTAGGGGAGTTTTTGGAAATGTAATTCATGAAGGTTTCAAATTTTCAAGGTGCATTAGTGAGCCCAAATGACATAACAAAAAACTCATAATGACCTTAACATGTTTCGAAGGTTGTTTTGGGAATGTCTTCTTGCCTCATTCTAATTTAATGATATTAATAGAAATTCAATTGAGTATAGTGAAACAATCCATGTAATTCATATAATAATTGATCATTGATAGTTTCAATACATAACTTATCTTTTAAGGTCATGTTGTTAAATTCTTTATAATCTAGAAATATATACCATGACCCATCTCTTTTACAACCGTACACACTAATGAAGAGAATGCATTTTGGCTTGGTTAAATGATGTCTGCCTCTATCATTTATTCAATGAACATGCTAAATTTGACCTTTTTGTGCATATGGCTTCCTGTAAGGCCTAATCTTAGGTGGTACACTTCTAGGTTGCAAACGAAAAACATCATCATCATCTCGAGTGAGTAGAAGACCCTTAGACATCTCTCCAAAGATTTTGGAATTATTTTTTATAGTTTTTAGATATCCATTAGACAAGCGTATATATATGTTTCAACATTTAGCCAGCATATTTGTACAATTCAACAATGATGTCCTTTTTTGAGTAGTTTTTATTAAATCTTATCACTATAGATGGTTTCCCTTCAATACCCCCAATTTCAAAATTTGTTGCTTTCCAAGGAAAAACTCATGATGACATAATGAAGAAAAGCACCACTATTCATAATGATTTTAACAATTAGGCGTTGAATACAAAATTAGTACCACCTATTTGGATTGTAGTCATAGAACTAGCTAATAAATACCCCCTATATAAATCATAATACTATGCCACTTCCATAACTAATTTATGGCGCCTCCATTTGCAATCATTACTTGAAATTATGATGCTAGGAAAATTAAGCATTTGAAAAGTTTTGTAATTCATGATTGATGAAGATATGGGTATTGCCTAAATTAATCAACATCATAACCATTTTAGTCTTGACAATCCTCCTAACTAGAGAGCTTGTGGAGTATTGATGCTAGATAATGAAATATGAGATATTGTTCTAGAGTAGCCTCTTCTAGCTCTAGTTCTTATGACGGTTCCAATTCTTGTTCTTCTTCCTCTTCAAGATTTATGTAGAATAATTTACTCTTAGTAATTTTATTCCCCTTAATATATTCCTTGACACATAGTCAAAACATAAGCACTTTCTTCTTGCTTTTTCCATTTTATAAGGTGTTAACCTTGCCATTTAAGTGAGGATAGGAAAATGAGTATTATGTTCTCTATAGTTTTCAACGACCACTCTTTGAGTATGCATTTTTTTACTTTCAAATTAACTTACCATAGTTAAATGTTGCTCTGGGGATTTAGGTTCAAAAGTGATACACTTCAGTTTGGTTGCTTTACTTTAAAGTTTCCATAAAGAGGTATAACAAATTTTCCTTTGGAAAGTTCTTTACTACAACACTCAACTTTCCAAATTATTTAATGTGCTCTTCTCTTCATTTTCATATTGTGTTATCAATTCCTCTATAAAAATTAACAAATATACAATAGAATTATTTTTTCCTTTACAAAGCCATTGATACAGTACAAATTGATCTTGTTCTAAATACACTGATGAAATTGTTACATTTTGTAAATTTAAGACTTGGTGTAGATAAATTCATTGTTGCATCTAGAATATACATGTAATAGGATCCATACCGTAAAACATCTTCATGCCATTGTTAGCAATGAAGTAGCTTCCTACTACCAAATTGAACACCTGATGCCACATATCTTGGATTGTTAATTGATCATAATTTAATAATTTATCATTTTTTCTCTATATTGTGACAAAATAATCTCCTTATGTGATTGATTCACAATTCAATTTCTCTCATTATTTTCATGCTTTTCTTAGATCTCCATATTCATTTTAACATGTAGTTGTTGAGAGAATATTTCCATGCAATTCACGAGATTTTTTTTTAATTTCTTGATGGACTTAGGTATTTCATCCTTCATGGATTTTACTTATTCCCTATTTTCATCCATATCCTTATACATATTATTTTAAATTTCATCCATATTACTTCCCATTTCCTTTTAAGGTACTTCCTAAAAACAAGTTATATCATCAACTTGGTTCTTTAATTTGGAGAATTTATATTTTGACACTTCACATTCTTTGGATGTCATGTTGGAGTTTTTACCAGTTATGGTAATTTTTGTATAACCATTTTGAAATAATAATAGTACTCCTCTTTATCACAATGTTTATTCACCCAAAAATGAATTTTCCAATCAAACTCTATGTTAATTCTAAGTTGTGTACCTTTAAAACCTTAATTTGGAGATTGTTTTGATAGTTAGGCTTTATATTGATACATCTCTAAAATTTGAAACATTATGCTTTATTTGTACCCTCTAATACTCTAATATGATTTCTTGAACTCTTAAAAATTTAATTGTATGAAACTTAGCTAAAAATGATGTTATTGAAAAAGTTCTAAGACGACTTGATTAAGCTTTCAAGATTAGTCAAATACCATTAATTCCACAAGATATATCTCACAATATATAACCCTAAATTACACAAGATCTATCTCAAAAAAAATGATGAGCTAAGATATGAAAACATTTGATATGTAACTTGCTATGTCTCTACAATATTATGAAAATTTCATAATCTAAATACTCATAAAAAAATTATAGCTAGAAATTATAAGATGACTCTTTTATATTTGATTTCATAGTTAATTATAAACCTATCTTACATGGATTGTATCTACGAAATCATAATGAACCAACATCTAAAATTTAACCACCTAAAATATGATATTTTTCCTAAGTTTCCACAAAATATTATTATTTGAGATTTTCCAGAAATATGTCATAGAAAAAGTAAAATGATTATTAATTTTAGGATTATTAGAGGATTAGTCATAAGCCCTAACTTCCATAGGATATCGAAGCAAAATTATAATAAACCAAAACTTGAAATATTTATCATGGGTAGTTTGTTACTCCTCCTTGGTCTACTCAAAAATTCATTGTCAAAATTTTGCCAAAAAATGTTATGGAGAAAAACCACTATAAGATCATAGGTTGATAAACCAAATATAACAATCTAAATTTCTTGAAACTCAATCTTATATTCCGATGTGCAACTGACTATTCTCTTCAACTAGCTTAAATCTCTCTCTATCGTCATAGCCTTACTGTCCCTTTTATTTCATCCAGAGTGCGAGAGCACATGGGAAACCTACATATGTTCTTTCTTCTAGCTTCAACAAATCATTAACTCGTACATAGCCACTGGTGCTCATGCTCAATCCATAGCCTTCAATCCATTACAGCAACTCACTCTCGATGGAGGATAGCAATTAGTTCAGTAAAAAAAATATATCAATGAAACCACGTGCTCCTCTGCTCTGGAACTAAACGCTGGCTATACCTATATATATGCAACCATGCGCACAGGTTTATATAAACTGCATACTATTGTCCACAATGAGCTGCCCCGGCACATATACTCTGCCCCCAACCGTCTGAAGATACACAATCCACGATTTTTCTCCTGTGGAAATGGCAGACCTGTCCAGCGTTGAAAGTAAATTCACACAACACGTAATTCAAAACAATTATTGGACAGCAAACTCTGTCCCGTTATTATGATATGATTGCGCTTTTCCTTAGCGCAGTTTTGTTAATATACGGTTAATGGTGCAGTTTGGTTTTGGATGTGAGTTCAAACCCGAGCTAGAACGGAACTGCTCTGCCTCAATTCCACGAGAAGAGCCCTTAATTGAACCGAAGACTCTCGGCGCTTCTCTATATACACAAAATAGCTTGCACTGTATATTGGTTGTTAAAGATTGGTAAATACGCACAACAAATACCACTTGATTTATTCATAAAATGTGTTGTCTATACCAAATTTATATAGTGATCTTAGGTGCAAGGAAAAGGTCCCACGCATATATCCTCTTAAATCAGAACAAAAAGGTGCAGCCACTAATTTAAATAGCGCAGGTTTCCTATGATTATAATGGCGATAGCCTTAATAACCCTTTTTGTAATCTTACTCCATGCACAGAACATCAATCATCAATTGTAGAAACTTTTCTCAATCATGAAAATGGCGAGTTAATGAAACAATTTCCGTGATTCCACAATCATCCAAAATATATATATATATATAATTTAAAAATAAAGAAAACACTTACAAGCTTGGCCAGATAATCACGATCGATGGCCCTTTACAACTGCCCGAAGGCTCCCAACCAGAAACCTCTCACACTCTATCTCTCTCTGCTCTGATGTGTGAGCTTTGCTACCATTTTTTTATAACTAAGGATAGGCCTTCTTGGTCCTTATCTTTTAGAAAAGCAGGCTTTTCTTTTTTTACATAAGGAATTAAAGCTTGAAGCTTTATTCCCAGCTTTTATCCTAATTTCCTCTCATATCCTTTTATCTAAAAATAATATTTACATTATCTTTATTTTCCTATTAAAACAAAATATTAAAATTATCACACCCCCTCTTTATTCCAGATTTACAAATGAGGACAGTCTCGATGCTCCTGCATCAAGATACAATAGAAAATTTTAATCAACTTACTAATGCAGTTGTCTATAATGCGACCTTTTGGAGGCTTTTCAGGTGGGTTTTTCGGTCAAAATCCAGCAGTAATTTATTGGAATCACAAGTTTGATAGCTAGTTTCTACACAATCAAAGCGCCCCAAGGATTTTCATGGTGCTGAATCCAAATATGTAGTTAAAATACCATTTTAATTGCAACAAATCAGGATTTAACCTCAATTTCTTCTGCTGGATTCTGTCACTGGAATCTCCAAAAAATCTCATTATAGACATTTAATAACTCAATATCTAAACTTTAATAAAAAATTATGCTCTAGTTGACGTATTAAATTATATTTATATTTAAAAATTATCACCTTATTTCATATATATATTCGTATTGATATTATTTATATATCAACTTACACTTTTAACTATATTAATAATATTTTTTTATTGTTCCTAAAATATTCCCTCATCATACATTGGATTAATGCGTGCTCACTTGTTAAATTATATTTATATTTAAAAATGATTTCCTTATTTCATATATGTACTTGTATTGATATTATGTATATATCAACCTTTGATAACATTAATAAGATTTTTATACCAATACTATTCAAAATAAGTGATTGAGAAATACTCACTTAAAATTATTTAATTAATTTTAAATGTATACTTACCATGTTAAATGTATAAAATCCCACTGAATGTTCTTAGGTATATATCAACCTACTTTGATTATATTTATAATATTAATAACATTTTTATATCAATGTTATTAAAAAATATAAAAATATAAAAACAAATAAGTGCTTGAGAAATATTTGCTTACAATTATTTAATTAATTTAAATGTGTACTTACAATATTAAAGGTATAAAATCTCACAAGTGAATGCATTCCGTGGTTATAATTTTTAGAGATGAGTAAGGTACAATCTTTTTATGTTTCTCATGGTGTGTGTTTAATGCGGAGTTATGATGATTAAGATGTGTTTTTGTTATAGATTTGCATGAAGAAATTTGAATTGAAATTTAAGTCATGCATTAATATCGACAAAATATTATAGATTTATTAATTAAAGGATATTAAATTAGGTTTTTTCAAATTTATAACAAAAATTTGGTTATAAATTTGCATGAGGAAATCTGAATAGAAATTTAAATCATGTATTAGTATCAACAGAATATTATAGATTTATTAATTAAATGATATTAAATTAGATTTCTTCACATTTATAACAAAATTTAAACTCAAACATCGATCATATTTAAATAAAATAAATTTTAATAATTTTTTAATAATTAAATTTATTAAAATTAAATTCACATCGGTTGATATATAAATTAAAAAAGTTATAATTATAAAGTTTAATTTTATATATTTTAGGAAATTTAGAAATAAAAATATTTGAAATTATTATTAATATAACTAAGATATTCTATAAAATACTGAAATTAAATTTAAAATATATTAAAACAAAGTTACATAATAGCCAAAAGCTACATAGTAACTAATTAATGATGCCGAGCTTAAATATAGTTTAATTAAACTAAAACAAAATGTTGTGTTGTTGAATGTTATTATCAAAAAAATAAAAAATAAAAACTATTAAAATAATGTATTGTTGAATGTCATTATCAAAAATTAAAAAGTACTATTATCTTGTATATGTGTGTGTGTCATTTTAAATTGAGAATATGGAGGAAATACAATAATTTATGAAAATACAAATAATAGAAAAAAATGAGAAAAGTTAAAAACAAGATATTAGTAACTAATAGAAATGGAAGTTATTAAATAGCTCATAATAAGACCATTGACCACCTTACAAATAAATAAATTTAAATAGTAATAAAAATTAACAAAAAATAAATTCTCAATATTAAATTATGAATAAGTGGCAAATTTTTCTTGGTTAAAAACAAACTAATAGACAATCAAAGCAAAGTTAAATACATACTCAAAGTATAATTATATCGAACAAATTACCAAATAAATAATTTTCAAATATATCTTAAAAACCAAAAAAAATACTGCATTAAAATGTCTATACCAAAATCTCCTTTGACTTGTGAATGAAAGTTCAACCTATGTGTTTAATATGAAAAAGGATTCATAAAGTGTCAAAATCAAGTAGATATTTGGATAAATTCATTTCTACCAATGAGAAAACGAGGAGTAGGAAATGGGAATATGGTGTTTTAGGAAGTTTGTAATTAAATTAAGAATAGTAATAAGATATATTATTGTTTTAAGCTTGATTTTTTGAAAAGTTTTCTGACTTATTTTAGGATCTAATTTGTCAAAAATTTGGTAGGGATTCATTGAAATCACAAGTTTGACAGGTGAACTAGTCCGTTGATGCTTCTAATAGTGTTGAATCCATATATACAGCTAAAAAACTAGTTTAAACAACACAAATCAAAAACAATTTGTCACATTCTGGCTAGAAATCCACAAAATCCACAAGAACTCCAAAAAATACACTTAAAGAATACCCCCTCCATTATTTCATTGCTCCAACAACTATCATACATTAAATCATGCTCCAAATGAAGCTATATAGTGCCAATTTCACCATCACTTTAACAACAAAAGTGATTCTTCGGTGTCTTTGTTATTAATATGTCAACATCTAAAAGCTTCTTTCACTATACTTATTTTTTATCCAAGAGTTGAAAGAATGTTTTAATCATTCCAAATGTAAAATTGTCTTCTAATCATCTGATGATTACACATTTAGGGAATATTTTAAAATGTGAATTAAATTTCTGTTTAATTTTAAAATTATATCATATTTTAAATTATGTTACCGAGCATTTTCGAATAATAATTAAAAACATAATTGTAAATAAAAAAAATTATAATGAAAATGCTATATAACTTATAAATACATAAGTAAATCAAATTCAGCTTTAAAAATTTCCAAAATATAGATGAATCAAACATAAAAGAGATTGTTAAAACACTCTAAATGTATATAACTACGTGTAAGACGTGAGGTCACATAAATTCTATGTATTGCTAATAAAAAATATAATTAATCCGTGTCAAGCAAAGGAAGGGTCTACCTTATTTGCCAATTTCACCATATATCCCCACGATGAGAAAAGATAAATATAGCAATTAATGATTTCACTAATGGCTAATAAACATCCAAATTTCCAATACATCAGAGCTTTTTCCTATAAACTGATGGCTTTTTCCTATAAACTAATTATTATTAACGTGTATTAGTATCTTAGATAAAGATTGGCAGTTGATGCATACACCATTGGACATACGTTATAAATTTTTTCTTCAATTGGTTTATGTTATTAGTCCTTGCCTGGGACTAATAGCGATCGATAGATCGTTGACTAGTTATTAATTTGCTTTGACCGAGTAAAATTTTCGGTACATGTGAGGTTTAAGCTAATGTTTAAAATAAAAATTTCTGGTCAATAAATTTTTATGCAAAGTTTATGTTTCGACCTCTTATTGTCGGGCTTTTCTGAAAACTTAGGGTAAAAAGTTTAGAGTCGCCTGTATAAAAAAAAGGTTGGCGTTTTGCTCGCCAAAAAGCTTTAACCAAAGTTTTGAGTTTAGCCTCATCGCAATCTTTACGACCATTTTAAATATACCCTGTGTAAAAATTATTTCTGCATGTTTGAATTAAAACGTATTGTGCCACCTAAACGATGGAGAGTGACAAATGTCCTTCCCCATAACGCTACCGCACATAAACAACTCAATCCTTTCACATTTCTTCAGAGAGCGCTACCACACATAAACAACTCAATCCTTTCCCATTTCTTTAGAGAGGAGTTGCTTGATCAGTATTCTAATGGTACCTAATTCGTGTTGCAAAGGTTACGTTCTATGAGTTTAGGTTTGAATCTTTCTTTTGCCTTTTGCAATTTAGTAGCCCCATGGATTTATAAACCTTGCAATTTAGTTTCCCCATCTCCCACATGGAAGTTACAGAGATGACAATGATCTAACATTCCGCCGCATCAGGTTTTTCTCTAGCTGCTACATGATGGTAAGCTCCAACCTTTTTTTTGTACCTTACTCTTTACTGTTAGTTTTTCTATAGTTTTTGATGAATTTGACAACCAATCACTGGTTATTTGTTTATTTCCGCGGGAGTTCCTCAGGTGCGTGCCGAAGGCTGAAACCCTCTTACTGGCTTGGTCTTTCGAGAAAAGGAAACCTCCACGCATCAGGATCTTCTACTACTCTTTTCCTTGGCAAGACTTTGTGGCCAAAGGGCCGGGATTTTATTAGAGTTTTGGTATCAATTTCATGAAGATTTTCCTTGGCTTATGGAAGCTTCAATTCCTCTGTTTAGTTTCTTTTTGACTGTGTAAATTTAGGTGGTTCGGCTACATATTACAAGTTAAAAAGTTTAACTGTGTATATATAAGCGGTTTGACCACATATTACAATTTTCTTTATCATTGTTCGTGTTAGTTCCATTTTTATATATGTATCCTTCGGATTTCGTTAAGGGTTTTTATTGTAAGGGTTTTTATTGTAATGAGTAGTACATCTGAAATGTCGAGCTCTTTCTTATCATAGAAATGTCTTTGTTTAATATGGCAAAGGATTGGTTATTCCGAGTTTTATGGCGCATCCTAGCCATCTATGATGAGTCTGGCAGTAGCTCAGAATTCTCAATTTCGCTTTTGCTTTATTATGCTCTTTACAGGGTTGTATACCGATGTTTGAGCTTGTTTTAAGGTAATATCTCAGATGAAACTCTTCAAGCGTGTCAGATAAATCCATAAAACTTTGTGATGTTATTATTATTAATTCTGTTACGTCTAATTCTGTTGCTTGTGTTATAAGAGATTTCCTTCTATTTGAAATGGGGCTTTACTTTCTTACGGCAAAATGGTTTGCCAGAGTCCCTTAAAAACTTAAATTTTTATAGAAATAAAGTCGTATATAATTTTATGAATTTGTTAGTTTATGATATAAAGCTATGTTGCTTATAATTGTATTTGTTTTTAACTGTATTAGTAGTAATTTTTTTTCATAATTTCCTTCGAGATGTATTTGTTAGTTTATGATATAAAGCTCTGTTGCCTATAATTGTATTCGTTTTTAACTGTATTCATTGCTAAACTTTTTGATACTAGCTCTCCGTTTCTTGGTTTGCTACTAAACTCTTCCATATTAGCTTTCCGTTTCTGGGTTTGCTTTTTATCTTTCGCTACTTCTCTAAATAATTAGAGCAATTCTCATTAAAACATTGTGGGTGTTTCCCTGTTATGTTTATGTAATCTTTTAATTTATGAAACTTTCAAAAGAATACTCCATTCTTCAAAGGGAGATATTCTATTCTAGCTAAATAATTAAATTATGCAATAACTGGAAAATAAAAGCTTCTTTATCTACATAATTCTAATTTTTAACCAGAAATGTTCATTTATCTACTTTCAGATAGATTTTAACTTATCCGAATTATCTACTTTCAGATAGATTTTAACTTATCCGAATGTGTTGCTTCCAAATTTGGTCTACCCACACTTTGTTTTCCTCCTTACTGTGAGATTCACCGTGGAATGTGTTGCTTCCAAATTTGGTCTACCCACACTTTGTTTTCCTCCCTACTGTGAGATTCACCATGCGAGAGAATCTCCCTACTTGCTATCCCTAATCCCATAGAATTCTCTCTCCTTAGAGAATGTGTGTATATTCAGCTATCTGGTCTTAACTAGACATAGCTCTCAAAAACTGCATGACCTCTCAACATAGTCTTTTCTTCTCTGTTAACCTTTTCGTTGATCTCAGATACCCAATCCTCTTGATATTTTTTCTTTGAAATACCCTCCAAGATTTAGTTTTGTTTTCTTGGAACAGGGAACTATCACTTTTAACTAATTAATCAAAAGAAACGGTGTCTACTAATAACTGCAAAAATTCCTTTCCATAACTTAATTTAAAAACAATTTATAATTTTGAAGAAAAGTAATAGTTTGTTTAGCTGCAGTAAAAACAAATATGTACATTAACAAGGTATATTAAAAAAGTAGTCACAATAAGGAAGGGAAATTAGAATCACAACAATAGGAGGGAATAACCCAAATTACCCATATGCATTAAAGAGACCAAGATCCAAAACAAGAGTAGGAGGTAACATAAGCTTGAGAGTTACATCTAGCAGGAGTGAAAGCCCACCTCTTTAGGTATCATTAGCGGCTAGCGGTGTGCATTTCAGCCAGAAACTATTGTCCTCACTACTAATTTGACAATTAAATTACGATAAATCTCCCCACCTCTAAAAAAAATAACTCTTATGAATTCCCAGTCTAGAGACTTTATTTGTATCATACTCATTCCTTTAAACTTCTTAGTTTGAAATTCATTAGAGAAAAAAATACAATATACGGTATGATTAAACGAATATTTCGATCTCATATTGAAGATCAAGAACACGATACCAATATTGATCTCTCATATTCAACGAGAAGGGTTGAGATTCTTGTATTCTCACCCATAATTATCTTATCACTTACTGGTTTTTGTGACGGTTAAAGATCTTAGAGAGTATTGTGCACAACTATGTTAATTATGTAAAGTCCTCTAAATAATGATAGGTGATAAAATTTGATTTCTGTTTGGCTTTCTCCTTTCTAACATTCCACGTTCCACATGCAAGGAAGGTCACTGATAATTCCCAGATTGACCTAACGCCTCCAATTGACTCCACCCTCGCAAAATGGTTTGAATAGGAATGACAGACACACATACTTCTCTTCTTCTTAATTTTTACTTTACACGAGTCACAATACAATGCACATGCAAGGAAGGTTCATCCGACCAAATGGCTCTGCTTTATTGAAGTCTCACGAAAGTTTCGTATCCGCTCCACTAGAAGAAAACAATTGTCTAAGTCAATGCGAAGTATGCAGTTACCAAACCAATTGAGATTGCCAGAACCATGACACCATGCTGGCCTATTAAATTAAATTCGCACGCAGTTTCTGAAAATTGAAGATGAGATGAGAGGGAAGGTCACAAGTTTCATGTACAGATTTAAAAGAACCATTTTAAATGTCTATTATTAAAGTACTTTTTTGAATAAATTGTTCGAATCCCTGAAAGGTTTCAGTATTGAAGGTGACAGACACCGAAGGGAGTTCTCTGGTGTTTCTATTTTTGTAAAATGGCCAAATTTTATGCTGGAAAATTGCAGTGTGGCATTGAATTCTGAATTTGGTGCTGCAGAGTGTGTTTTTTTTTTTAACTTTCTTTTTAATTGGAGCAATTGAATTGTCGAGTTTCAATATCTGCATTTCAATCCTCTGTATCTCTATCCAATCTATGATAAATTACCCCTTAGATTTAGATTCCATAGATTATCTCTAACTTGACTATCCTGCACAACCTGCACAAAGGTGAGTTTTTTTTTACAAGAATGGCTTCAGAAGCGATTGAAGGTCTCCCTGTCTGGCCTTTCCATCTTCTTGTTACAGGTATTAAATTTCTCTTGGCCTTTCCATCTTCTTGTTACAGGTATTAAATTTCTCTTGACTGGGATGATTTCCACGCCAATTCTCCATCTCAGATCTCTGTCAAAACTGCATTAGAAATTACATTTATTTGTCAATAACTCAATAACTTATCAGCATAATTTATCCGGACTGTTCCTCTCAAATCCTCTCCTATCCGAACCGGACTATACTTCCTCGACTATCGGGAACTAACCCTTCACTCTCCCCGTAACTAACCCTCCCTTCACTCTCCCCTCACTCTCCCCGTAACTAACCCTTAAGACTTCCCCACGCTCAAAATACTAGAGAAATGATCTTTGATATCTTCTTCATGTTGTTCAATCTGGGCCTGGGTCTGACGGCATACTTGATAGGAAATATGACAAATTTAGTTGTGCAAAGCACAAGCCGGACTAGGGGATTTGTAAGTAATATATTTCTAATACTAGGAAAGTTATATGATATACCTATATATTTTTTCTTCTCCATGTAAAATTTGTCTTAATTGTTAAATTGCATGTTAGAAAGCACATATGTGGAATGACTGGTGATAGTGTTAATGATGGCAAACACAACTGATGCAGCAAGAAGTGATTCTAGCATCTTCATTCAAATAAACCTTCTTTAAGTTCATACCCCACCTTCAACATAAGAGGAAAAAGCATACATATAACCCTTTCAATCTTGCTCAATCCATTTGCTGTTAGCTAACTTGCAATGTGCCTGCTGCAATGTGCCTGCAGCCCCTGGCAGGGACTACCGCCACCGGCGGTGGCTCGTTATATCTCAATTTTGTTAATTTTTAGTATAGATATTCTTCACGTCCCTTTCGGGTCTGATTATGCCGAAACCCCAAGTAGCCTTAACATGATTAAGATGTCAGTGTAGAAATTTCGGACATCTGGATTCTGCATTGAGCGAAGCGCGTTGTCAGGGTGCAACCTACACGAAGGTATTATATATATTTCCCGGCCCTTCTTTTCTCAGCTCCCCGGATTGTGAAAATAATGTGTATCAATGGTGCTCCAGCTGGTGGTGTTACGGATGACGCAACCAAATGAAAGAGAGAAAATAAACTCTTAATGATGAAGGCCACGTAAAGTCTACCTTAACGACAACATGAACTCATAGAACGACAATGACCATGTTCTTTTCCTATTTCTATTTTATATTACTTTTAGTTTACACCTTCGTCCATGTAGTAGGCACTAGCCCACACGTATTCAATCCGGATTCAACCAGTGCTTCTACAATGTATGGGAAGAATCGCGACTCGGCACGCTCTTCTTCTCGTTTCATTCGAGTTATCTTATTCCACCACAATTATTTCATCCGAATTAAATTATTCAATCACGAGCGATCCAGAACTTAGAACCTACCAGCCGCGTGTTTCCCTTATGAAAGAAGCCAAGGAAAGACTTCATCTCATCGTATGTGCATTGACCTGCCTCAACCAAACGTTTTGTCCCAAGTTCGACTGGAAAGCGCTGCTTTGCCATAGAATTGGAACAAAAGAGGCCCTGTAAGTCCTCCGCCTGCGGATGGCAGTTGGCGTACTGTCAAGGTGGCCACAGAGTTTTACTGTGAAAAGCTAACCTCCGAAAGGTGCAATACCAGACGTTGTAAGCCGGAACGTTGTAAGCCGGATCAAATGGCTAGAGTACTAAACTATCCAGGTTGCCTTTATACATGTTCGGACACCTTCGGTTCTCGCTATGTTTGCAGACTAAGGGGTGAATCATCCCATAGTCAAACGAGTTACCTTTGGAAAAATTGAAACACAACCACTGGGGCCCACTAAGTTAATAGAAATTGGGCATCGTCGGATAGGTGGACCAAGAAGACTGGGACAACCTACGCAGGCTTGGCATGATTTAGGATGACTTGATGGAAAAATTGCTTACACGTCATCAAAATGAAGCAATATGATGGATACTATTTGGTTTCACCTAAGGGAGCTGCAAGTGCATATATTATAAGAGAAAATATGTCACTGAAAAAGATTTGCAATTGTGCTAAGTTCAAGGTGCAGGCACAGTCAAATGCACTGTATTGGATAAGTGACAAAGGTAAACAAAAATGAGCTGCAAAGATGGAAGCTTGTCATTGATCCAAGGGTTGGATGGATAGTTCTTGTAAGTGGCTTTCCTTATGTTTACATTGTGTAACTATAGTATGTAAATAATCCACATGCAAATTACCTATGCTCCTCCCTTGTACATGTAACTTTTTTCTTTAACCCTAACACACCTACGTTGGGTTCCACCCATCTTTGGGTTTCTTTACATGGATATGAGTGTTCTGGTTTCTTTACTTGGTTGGACGTTACTATTCTTTATGTTACTTTGTGTCCATTAAATTATAATATTAGCTAAGTATGGCTAAAATGTTTTAAAATTATAGTTAACTTTATGCCTATGTTTAGATGGATTAAGATGTGTTGGACATGTCTATGCATGTAATTCTTGTAGCTTAAAGTGAATATATGAGTATAATTTAAGTTAATGGTTGTAGTCTCATTGTAGTAGGCACAAATTGGCCAAGCGAGTTGAGGCAAGGCAATGCCACACAATTGGAGATGATGAAAAGAAAAACTTTGGGGAAGACATTTATGTCTGCGACAAGTTTTATTAGAGCTCAACTTCTCTATAAAGTTGGTCTTAAATGTTTTTTGGATTATATACACCATGTTTCAGAAGAAAGTAGTAGGTTGGGTGGTTGTTTAGGTGGTTAAAGAAATCATTTTTGTTTCCCATTATGCCATAGAGTGCACTTCAATCAAGACAACATGGACATAATAGTCATATAGGACACATTTTGAATTGTCTTGGGTTCAAGTGCAATTGAGCATAGGCTTCCCCCTAGAGACCTTTTAAAGATGAGAGTGCTTAGTACCTATTTGTAGGCCACTTTAGGCCGATGTAAATATGTAGGTTCAACTAGTTATTATTCATTTTCATTGACAAGTTGTGTGTAACAAGATTCTAGAATAGAAGGGAGAATCCTTTCTTGGAGGAGTCATTACAACAGATATGTACTTTGGCTAGGAACTAAGGATGAAATTCTAGTCAACCCTATTACTTGTATTTGAAGACAAATTTGAGGGAAATTGAGGGATTGGTTGAATATTATGCCTCACACATGTTCTTGATAGGTTTGAAAAGTGAACTTAGGCTTCCTATAGTGCTTTAATAATGGTAGACAATTCTGAGGTTAAGGAAATTACTATGGTTGCATTCATAGCCCACATAAAGTTGGATAAATTGAAAGTCCATTCGTGATTCACAATGTTGTAGATGGATGACTTTTAAAGTCATTCTTGAGAGAGAATCCTTAAAGAGGATGTGGTAGTTCTCATGCCATTTATGGACAAGGTGGTGATCATTGGTGGATGGAAGAATTATGTTAAGCACATAATAGTAAGGGAGTTGAAAGGAAGGGTGAAAATAGTCTTTGAGGTAAGCATGAAGAGGGTATCAAAGTACCCTCGATCATAACTCTTTATAGTAATAATTGGGGAACTGTAGCATGGTATAGGAGGGATGATTTTTTGGTCAACACTTTCTAATGCATTACACCACTTTGTAAATTGGGTACCTATTTATTGCCAAATTGCTCCCATATAACTTCACCATTGACCATTGTATTGAGCTAGAATCATGGTTGCATTGTTCGACTATATATTTTATCACTTTTTTTAACATTAGTTAAAATAGTTGAGGTGGAAATTAAATGAGGTTGCTGACATTGGATTCATTAGGGCTTCTTGTTGAAAATGGAACAACAAAATCCTAATTTAATTTTGTCCTTGAATTACATTAGGAATAAAATTGTAATTCCATATCACAAGACAACTTGTAGGAGTTAACTAAGTTTTTTTTGTAAGCTTAGCAATACCTTTCATTCATTCATCTATAAACAGGCAGGTTACAAATATATAAGTTTTTTCTGTCCTTAACCTACCGAGTTGGAAAGTAGTTTGTTGGTCGTCGAATCGCAATATAAGCCTTCAAAAAAATAAATAGTTTGAGTCTATTTAACTAAGTTTTATATGGCTAATAGTCTAGAAACCAACTAGTAAGAATAAGACTGAAAACATAAATGCTACCCGACATGTACAACCAAAATTAAGCCAAACTAGCAGGCATAACTTCGACAAACTAATCATTTGATGATTCTACCGGAGCAAGATCTTTAGCACTTGTTAAACACACATGGGAGAAAGAACAATAGGAAAGATAAATCATGTGAGTTCATTTTTTATTAACAGGAGATATACATTTATAGTACATTGTTGTGACCGTTGGGATTCACATCCCAAGATCTCTTGGACTACTTAGTCCATTCGGCTTCCACACTAACCCATTGAGGATTAGGTGTCCAACATTCCCCCCCTTAATCCGAAGGGTTATGTATGAGTCCAAGAAGAGAGCTGTAATACAAAATGTGCAAATATGCATGGCAACACTAGGCTGAATGTGCTCTCTGAAATGTTGGTATAAAGAGTGGTGGTTTAAGGATGACCACCAACACTGGAACGCTTAGTGCAGTTCCTGGAACTCTTTCAAAACTGGCAAGAAATTGAAGTTTTCTACAAGAGGAAGTGATCCTATTGTTTTAAAGAGGGAAACCTTCAACCATAAAAGGGAGGTTGCACCCCGCATAAAAGGTAAAACTTCAACCTGAAAAGGGAAGTCTCAACCTGTGATGGTTTAAGGATGACCAACAACTCTGGAATGCTTAATGAAATTCCTGGAACTCTTCCAAAACTGGAAAGAAGCTGGAGTCTTCTGCTAGAGGAATTGTTCTCAATTTTGTTCCTGGAATTCTTCCAAAACTGGCATGAAGCTGAAGTCTTTTGCTAGAGGAAGTGTCCCAGATTGCCAACTGAAGGCATGTTCACGGGCATCTTTGTCTATGGCTACAACTCTGAAACTGGTGTGGCAGGTTGTGGCTCGAGCTCGCTTGATGTGACTTTGAAGCTTGTAGATGACCATCATTTCCCCCCCTGTCAGATACAAGGTGAGATGATGGAGAAAACTCAGCTGCAAGACTTTTCCATACTTTGGAACAAGCTCTGACATGTGTTTGGAATATCTTCTTGGCTGTTGATGCCCATTGCCAAGAAGCGATCCATCCAAGATGAATCTTTGTTCTTGGAGGACGTTTGTTTCTGAAGCATCTGTGTGAAGAATGACTGGTTTTATGACAGTGCTTACATGGATGAAGATCAAAACTGTGATCTTTCAAATGGCCAACTCGATTACAGTGTTGGAATTTTATAATCTATTGTTGTTTTTGCCATGGAAGAGGGGCAGAGTCTGGAACAACTGGAGCTGAACTATCTTGAGGAGCAGGTGAACTGTCATGAATGAATCTAGTACTCTGAAACTGAATGGGCTTGGCGTAGTCTGGAATATGAAAGGACAAGTCCTTGTCATATCCAAGACCGGTTCTGTGCTTGTTGTGGACAAGCTGTTCCCAAGGTCTAATGATGGGCTTGGGAAGTGCAAACTGAGTTTATGCATCTGCATGTACAACTGTTGCTTTATTTGAATGAACTTTAACATTATTGACTTGCTGTTTATGGGAGTCTGTTTCAATCTTCTGAATAGAAGCAAGTTCAGAATTATGACTCCTCTGTTTTAATTCTTCTTACCGTAGTTGAGATTCAAGCTGCAAAAATTCAATCTTATCTTGTGCATTTTGCAAACAAATTTTAATACCAGAAAGTGTATCGGACCTAATTTTTACCATTCCATTAATAGTGGAATGAATTAGGATATTTAACAACTCTAATGTAACATCAATTCTAGCCATTGTCTCAACAAAGAAATGAAGACTCAACAATCCTAGTGGAGACTATAGCAACGCTAGACAAACCTCGGCTATTGAAGATTTCAAAAATGAAGAATATCAGTTTGAGAAAGACGTCGTCCAATACTAGACTTTCAGATATTTTGTCCTTTAAATTCTGTAGAAATGTCACGTCTGGCTAGACTTTCAAATACTTTTAAATTAAGTTACGTAGCTGATTTCCTTCAAACTTTATAGAACTTGCCTCTATATCCCTTCTATAAGCTCAGGAATGCAAAAAGAATAAAAATCCGTGAAGTTTTGTACTAAACAATTGCTTTTAAAGTTCCAAAGTCAATTTCCATTAAAATTCACAGGACTGTTTCTTAAACCTTAAGACAACATCCTTTGTCTGCTGCAATGTTTTAACAATATCTAGGTCCACTATACAGCATCTGGCCAAACTTATATCAAAATTTCTTGATCGAATCTCATCATCGATTTGAAAACGCTTTTGGACGACACATTATTGATGTTGTTGCAAAGGTTGATTTCAATCAATTCACACTTCAACCTTCTTATAAATAAATCCTCTCACGCAGCCAAAGACGACTCAGCTTAAGTGGATAGGTGAGGATACACTTAGAAATAATCAATGCAACTTAGATTACGTGAAGAAATGAGGATGAACTCAAAAATAATTGTGCACTCATCATATTATGATTTCCTTTAATTTTCTTTTTCCTTGGTTCAAACGAAGAGAGTGTGTCCACGGTTTTCATAAATGGAGAAACTCCCGGAAAAAAATTATCGAAGTTTTGGCTCGAATCTTATTCTTTCTTATCTTTGTCGATAGGCATATACGAAGACCAGAATGGCACCATTTACGGTCCCAATCACCCCGTCTTATATGTTAGTACAAGCTTACGAAAAGCGCCAAAATTCAACTGCTTCCGCACCTTACAGAAATACAAAATACTAGCCCATATATCTGTGACGAATCCACCATGCTTCATTTCTTCCTTACAGCACATTTACCAATTGTTTCATATTCCATGCATGGAAGTAGCTTTAATGAAGAATATCGGCCCCTCTAAGATAGGTGGTTCCCATATTGTCCCTCAATAGTTTTCATCAAAGGATTTTGTGCAAATTCATGTCAAAAACTGTAAGAATTCGATCACTTACCTTCTGTGCAGGGACACATGCATACATCTTGTAGCGTATGTGAACCACACGAACAATGTATGGGAGCTTTGATACCAGATTTTCCTTCACCTGGCTGTTGATGGCGCCAATGTTGTGGTCAACTATCTCAACAGCGTAGACAAAGCAGAATAGATCGCCTCTGCTATCAATTCATCCCTCTTATCCACTCGATTCCACATAAGCGATGGCCATGGCGAGCTCAACCGTCTCTCGGCTCTCACAACTTCACTGAGGAAAGATGTCATATAATCATTGCGCCCTCATTTTAGTCATTTCCCAAAGCATAACATCTTACAGCTATGAAACATGCACAAAATTATAAATCCGAGAACAAGGATGAGTCGTTGCGGTGTCAAAAGATTTTGTTGATTATGAAATGGAAGAAGATCTGCTCAAAGATTATGCAGATTGATAGCCTCGAAAGGATCCTAATGATTGCAGAAGAAGGGCTCTGCTAAATAGCTCTGCAAAGCAGCGGTCGAAGGCGAGATACCAAACCAGTGCCGCACCACAAATTTTAAATCACTTAACTCCTTAGCTCATTTGAATCTATTACTTCTATTTTTTCCTTTTTTTAAGGACATAGAAACCATCGCGAGCAATGAAGGTCCAAGGTACTTTGATTATCAGTCGCCTGGGCAGCGCCACCAGCAGAGTTTCAAGACATACAATGCACCATCATACAAGTGAAAACCCTGCTCTTTAACTTCCCTTCCGAGCACATCTACCCAGAGCAAGACTAGTATATGATGGAGCTGAGGTGTGCCCTGGATGCCAAGGGGCACTGCTTGCTTGAAATTCCCACCGAAATAGGAAAAACAATAACTCTTCTCTCCCTCATTACCAGCTACCAATTCTCAAATCCCAGAGTGGGCAAACTCATCTACTACACTCGTACGGTCAACGAAATGGAGAAATTCTTACCCGAACTTTGCCTTCTGAACGATTACCAACAAAAAGAACTCAGAAGCACAGCCAAAATCCTAGCATTAGGGCTTCGTTCGAGTAAAAAACTCTGCATCAATGAAAAAGTCTGTAGTGCCAATTCCAGGGAGAGCGTCGACGCGGGTTGTAGGAAACTAATGACGTCCTGGGTCAGGGTGCTAGCTATGAAACAGTGTTGTCAGTCAGAGATAGCGTTACCAGCAAAAATGTACAATAATGTAATGAGCAGCATGATAATGTTATTAGCAGCGTTCAGCACACAGCATGTCAGACAGGCAAGTGGACTCTAGTATGGCAGTGCAACGTATGGACAGTGAGTAAGAGACCAAAAATAGAGACCAAGTACAGGGACGTTCAAAACGTTTTGAATTCCTTTGACCGGCACACAGAGCCACAACCATTTCGCCTAAATCCATTTGACAGTGCATTCAAACGTCCCACTAGTATACCCGTTCAAAATCGAACCATAACGCATATCACGAGCTGTTGGCATATCTCTGTAGTGATACCATGTCAGGCCTTAGTATGGACAGATGTGCAGTGCTGCAGAGGCAGGTTATTTCAGAACAGAAGGGAATAAAGCAGAGGTAGAGCTCAGGTAACGCAGAACTGGCATATATATAGAGACCACAAAACAAGTGGCTCAAATTGGAGCAGGACCAGCAATCGCCTGCTCTGATACCATGTTAAACACACATGGGAGCAAGAACAATAGGAAAGATAAATCATGTGAGTTCATTTTTTATTAACAGGAGATATACATTTATAGTACATTGTTGTTACCATTGGGATTCAGATCCCAAGGTCTCTTGGACTACTTAGTCCATTCGGCTTCCACACTAACCCATTGAGGATTAGGTGTCCAACAACACTTGATCCTGGCCATTCAAACTGCGGCAGACATGGGATTTGATGCTCAATGAGGCCTAGGAAAGCGTTCTGATTCTGCAACTGAAGTCAAATAAGCTAGAGCTCTTTTTGAATGTCTCCATTCCCCAACCTATCCACTTCATTTCCTCCATTCTGCCTCAATCCTACAGTGATACAGAAATGTCCAGGATTGCTATAGGATTGTGTTGAACTACTAGATGATTGACTATAAGTGCTATAGGATTGTGATCTACTTAGGGGGAGGGGTCAAAATCACATTTTCCTTTGAGAATGTTATGATAGGTTCATAAAACCTCATTCATCTCTAATCCACTCCATTTAGTCATCTCTCTTGCGCTGATCTGGAAAAAAACAGAAACTCTGTCTTGAGAAGAAAATGCCCGATTAGCATTCACCGCCTCCGGATAAGGACATTCTAATCTGGTGCATGATTTGGTGACTCCTTCAGAGAAGGAAAAAGAAAAACCAGAACCGGAAACTGTCCTCAAATAAAACTGTACATCAGAGAAAAATTTACGGGTTTTGAAAGACTGTTTTTTGTTACCCGAGCATGATTTTACAAAAAATATGATCGAAGAGACTGATAAAAGAAAAAAACTTATGCCCATGAGTAGAAAAACGTATGCAGAAAGAGAAAAGAGGGATCCTCGCTCATTGAGGAGGAGCGAAAGGAGCCTGATGAGAAAAGTTTTGCGGCCCCTGGAAGTGTTCCTCTATTGACCAGCAGCCCAAATTCTGTTGTAAACTAGCTTTAGAGAGCTGATCAGCTTCTGCATTTTTTTCCTTGTATATATGACAGACGTGAAAATTGTTGAAAGAGGACTTTAAAAACAGAATTTCTTCTAACAGATGCTTAAAAATTTGGTTTTGACAAGACGCATTTCCATTGACCCATTTTATGACATTCATGGAGTCGCCGAATATTTGAATAGTGGAGGTGTTCCTCTGAAGTAGCCAGCAGAGAAGGAGATGTAATGCAGCCAACTCAACATAATTGTTTAACCCAGAACCTAGGCCTACAACAGCTTTAAAGAAATGATCAGAGTTTAAATGAATGCTAATCCCAGCTCCTGCCTTGTTATTCTGGGATGCTCCATCAAAAAAGGCCCAAGGAATGCCCTCCTTGATGATAACAGGTTTGTCACGATTAGGTGGATTTTTTCCTTCAGGCGTCGGGATAGCAGAATATATGGCAGCGCAATTTGAAGCTATGATGGAAGAAGGAATGATTTTGTCTTGAAAAAAACACTTGTTTCTCGCAAGCCATACGCCCCAAAAGAAAACCAGAGGAAGATTTCTCATGTTTCCATCCGGGAAGTTCTGCCACCATTTTCTCCAGGCTTCTTCCAACGGTTCTGATCCCCACTGAGCCTTTACATTGAGCAAACTTGTTAGCTCTTCCCATATCTTTAAAGAAACAGTGCATGATGTAAAGAGATGTCTTATAGATTCCTCATCAGATTTACATAATGGTCCTCTTCCTGGACCAACAAGGTATTTGGCTTGTAAAGAGTCCCAAGTTTGGATTTTTCTTTTTAGCAAACACCATAGGAAAATCCTGGCCTTTGATGGGCTTTTTAGCTTCCAAATGCTTTTAGACCACCACTCAGGATTATCCCACCCTTTTTGATTCATTAAGAAAGAGTATCCATCTTTGGGGAAGTATGCTCCAGTTTTCCCCTGTGCCCAGATCAGCAAATCAGGTTCATTTTTGAGCCTGACATGAGAGCGATGGAGTTCTTGGATGAAAGAGGCCCACTCGTTCTTCCATCTAATATTTATAGCTAAGTCTTCATCATTTTTCCAGGCCTGGCCCCATAAGGTGGAGTGGCCTACTTTCTCCACCTGGTTTAGTGTGACAATTCATTTGCTGTCAAGGTGTCCAGGAAGACCAGGTGACAAAGCAAAAGCTTCACTGCAACCCACCCAGGGGTCCCTGCCAATTCTAATGTGTAGCTTCATGTTTCGGATTATCCACAGTTCTCATTTCAGTCTGTCGACGTTTCGAACCCCAACGGGGGTCCATCATCTTTCATTCAAATTCTTTCTATCATTCCGAAGCATCCTGATGATGGACCCCCGTTGGGGTTCGAAATGTCGATAGACTGAAATGAGAACTGTGGATAATCCGAAACATGAAGCTACAAATAATTACCACAGAGGCTTGAAAGCCAATTCTAATGTGACTACCATCTCCCACTTTCCAAGCCAGACCTTGTTCTATCACAGAGAAAGCCTCCAGCGTGGCCTTCCAGATGACTGAAATATTCTTCTTTTTCTTTTCCTGGCTCCGAATCCAGTCTTCTAGAGGGACTGGGTCTATATACTTTCTTTTAACCACCTTTGTCCAAAGATTCTCCATCGAGATTAGCCTCCACCCAGACTTTGTCGCCAGTGAAAGACTGAACTCAGGGAGTCTTTTAATTCCCCATCCACCCCATTCTTTTGGCCTGGCAATCTTATCCCATGCCACCCAGGGAAGAAATGTAGATTCTTTTGCTGAACCTACCCATAAAAACCTGCTGCAAATCTTCCTGATTTTCTCCAACACACCTTTGGGGATCCAAGATAAAGCTGCCCAGTATACTAGAATGGCTAACAAGACTGATTTGAGGAGGGTCAATCTGCCAGCTCTGGAGAGCCACCTAAAACTCCAATGATTTATTCTGGCTTCTATCTTAGCTATGAGCCAATTCCAATCCTCTTTCTTGTATGCAACTGGCTTTAACCAGAAACCCAAATATTTAAAAGGGATGTCCAGAGGCTGAAGAGGAAAAGAGAAAAGATTGGCCATTCTGGCTCTATCTCCTCTGTTAAGGTCAGCCACATAGGCTTGAGATTTTCTAAAGTTGATCTGCATTCCAGTGGCTTTCAGAAAGAGATCAAAAATGCTTTTAAACTCGTTAATTTCGTTAGCTGAACCATTTGAAAAAATCAGAATGTCATCAATAAAAAGCAAATGAGAAATGAAGAGGTTAATTGCTACCTCGATACCTTTTACCTTCCCCTCTCTTCTGGCTTTTTGGATCAATCTGCTCAAACCTTCTGCCACTAGCAAGAACATAAGCGGTGATAAGGGGCAGCCCTGCCTAAGACCTCTTTGGCTATTGAAAAAGGGGGAGGCTGCGCCATTGATCAAAACAACAAAACTGACATTTGTAATACATCCCATAATCCAGCTGGTGAAAGAATAGTTGAAACCCAAGTGAGTCAGCAACATCCGGAGATAAAGCCAATTGATTCGATCATAGGCTTTTGATAAGTCTATTTTTAAGACTGAACCTTTCATTTTCTTTTGTCTGACACTGTGAATAACCTCCTGTGCTACCCCAATGGCTTCATGAATTTGTCTTCCATCTAAAAACCCAAATTGTTCCATTGATATGTTTCTTGACAAGATAGTAGCAATTCTTTTAGCAATCACCTTGGAAATGATTTTATATATACAGTTGCACAGTGAGATCGGTCTAAAGTCTTCAAAATTCTCTGGATCATCCTTCTTTGGAATGAGAGCTATGAAAGTAGAATTAAAAGGCCTGTCGACTTCTCCTTTCTTCCTTGATTATTCAACTACATCAGTGATTTCAGAGCCTATAAGGTCAAAGAAGGAGAGGAAAAGTTCAATAGTCCACCCATCAGGACCAGGACTCTTGTCTTTAGCCATACTTTTCATTGCTGCTTCAACCTCCTCCTTGGAAACAGGTATGGATAGCTCTTCTGCTTCTTCCTCCTCTACAAACCTCAGGAAACATTGCGCTGTCCTGATGACTTTTGCTATGGTGGCCTCCCCTGGATCAGAGAAGATTCTCTCAAAATGTCTCTTTCCTAAACTCGAAAGGTCTGAAAAGGAACTGACTTCCCTACCTTCTTCATCTTTAAGGCTCCAAATGGTATTTACATATTTTCTTCCTTTTGCATATTTATGAAAAAAACTACTATTCTCATCTCCTGATTTTAACCATATTGCCCGGCTCTTAAGCCTCCATTCTTCCTCCTTGTCTAAAAGAATTTTGTTTTCAAGCTTCTCCAAATGAAGAATTCTGTCCTTTGAAGCCTGCGTAAGATAACCATCCTCCTCAATGCTCTCCAAATGCTTTAACTCCTCCTTGATTTTGGATAGTTCTTCATTCTGATTTTTCTTCCTGTCCTTTTCCCATGATATAGTTGCTTTTTTTAATCTCTTAAGATTCTCCATTAACAGAAAGCATTTGTCCACTCTTTCATTTCTACCCGGATGGATCCATGTTTCCTTAAAAAGAGTGCAGAAGGATGGATCTTGAATCCACGAAGGGTTGAATTTGAAAGGGGCAGGAGGCTTTGGAGGGGGAAATGATAGGTCCAAAAAAATAGGAAAGTGATCAGAATTGCCTACTTCCTCCACCCACTGCCTAAAAATAGGAGCTTTTGATATAAGGGCCTCGGAAAGAAGAAAACGGTCCAATCTCTTGGCAATCTGATCCTCCCCCACTCTTCTATTCCTCCAGGTAGGCTTGAGTTTGACCGGGGAGGGATCTGTGAGATTATTGTCCATAAGTAAGTTAAGAAAGAAATCCAACAAGGGGTCTTCCCTGGCTGAAGGACCCCATGCCTCAGCTCTTCCAATAGAAAAATTTAGGTCTCCTCGCACAATCAGCATAGAAGACTTGATAAGTGATTTTGCCATCAGATCCGTCCGGAATAACTCTCTTCCTTGGCAAGGCCCATAGATGTTTACAATTGTAAAGGGGAGGGAGAAAACAGGAGATAGGACCTCCAAACCCAAAAACTGCTTCGTCCCCCATTGATTGATGACTTTAATACTGCCTTCTTTAAACCCAACTGCAAGACCCCGAGAGTGGCCAGTTCAATCAATAGTGGTAAAAATCCATCCTAGCAGGAGTGCCTTTAGCGAAGATTCCACCTCTGCACCATTCCCCAAAGTTTCTTGAAGAAAAACAATCTCTGCTTTTGAGTTTAGGATCCAGTCTCGCAGGGCCATTTTTCTAGTTTTTCTAGCCAAACCTCTACAGTTCCAGGAAGAAAAAATCATTTGATAACCTGTTCGAGGGTCTGCACAGCTCTAAGAACCCCAGGGATAGAGTGTTGTTTACCATCAGCCACGTCCAGCTTGGCTTTTAGCTTTGCCTTAGAAAGGTCTGATTTCCTACCTCTCTTATTCTTGGCATAGCTTTGGGCAAGAGACTGACCTAATCCCCCAACAGAGGCGGATAACCCAGATTTTCTCCCCATGGATCGAAGGTTATAGGGGCACGGAGTATGGTTTATCGAGGTAGCAAGAGGAGGCCATTTTTCTTCACTATTCAAATCCATATTCGGTAAAGCAGTCGAAAATGAGTCAAAATCCGGAAAGAATATTGAAGGTTCACCTTTCTCATTAAGGCCCATGCTATGAGAGGGGGGAGAAGATGGCAGAAAATGCACAGAGTTTGAAAGATGCTCAGGAATTTGTAGAGAAGAAGAATGAGAGCCTGAGCACATTTCTGTATCCAGATCACTGATGTGAATTTGATCAGTCGCTGCGACCTTGTCGTGCTCCTCCACTGCTGCCGCCGGAGGGAGTTCATTGTTCTGGGGCGCCTCTTGTATCTGATCGTTGATGTGAATTTGATCCATCACTGTGACCTTGACGTGCTCCTTCACTATTGCCGCCAGAGAGGGTTCGTTGTTCTAAGGCGCCTCTTGTAACTGAGGATCTTCCGCCGTTGGCTCTTCCTGATTCCCCTCGATCTCCATTTCTTCAACTACCTGGCTCGCAGTTCCTTCTCTCTCCAAAGGCGCATGAGCCCGATTGTGAGCTGGTTCTCTAAAACCAGGGAACCTCCGGAACCTTCACCCTCTTATGTGCATCGTGCAGTCCTTGGCTAGGTGCCCATGATCGTGACAACGATGGCACCTAAAAGGCAGGAGCTCGTAATCAAGGAGCTGCTCGAAAACATATTACTTATACTACAAATTTATCTTTTTAGGGAGGCCACCGCTCGGATTAAGGCTCAACAGTATGCGGGCCATTTCCCTGTTCTTCATCACCAAAAAGGACAAATCGGCCTCCAGGAAGGAGCCCAGTCTATTACCAATTGCTTTGAACACAGTTTCAGTCCATAAGAACGAGGGAAGGCCCGGAGCCATCACCCATACCAGAAATACACCAGTTCTCTCCTTAAGAGCATCGAAGAGTGGATTCCATTTCTTCATCAAAACCGGTATATTCCTTATGATCCAATTCCGTTCCAGCACCCATTCTGCATCCTCCTTATTCTCGAAGCCAACCATGAACCAGCCATTGGCTAAGCATTGGTTCTCAAACTGAAGAGGTCTGTCCGAAACGAAGCATTGTTCTCCCCAAGCTTGAATGAATTCTAACGAAAACTTCTTTCCTCTGGCTCTTCCACAAAGGGTGTTATCTGCTACTTCTAAAGATTCTTCGATAGAAATTTCCATACCTAAGACTAAATTTCCTTCCAACTCCTGAGCACCAATCGACCTTTGGGGGTTTCGCTTCTCCCCTTTCTTCCTTGAACCTTCAACAAAAAACCTGCTCTCCCCAGCACCACCAGACCATTCAGGGCCCTCCTGGTTCGAATCCGCGGGCAGATCTACCACTGGCTATGACTGTACAGGGCTCGAGATGACATGGGTGGGGCTCCCAGAAGAAGGATGACCAAATGCAGCGCCATCGATACCTCCCTGCTCTCCCACAGGGTTGACGGATTGATCCTCGAGACCTTCATCTGGGATTTCTTTTGAGAAAGGGGAGATCTTCTGCAACGAAACCCTGGAGAGCAGAACAGCCCCTCCAAAAGCCCTACCTTTACCAAGGCCAGAGGAAAGTCCCAAAACTTCTGTATCCTCAAAACCCTTCAAAGAGAAATTCCGGATTGGCCCTAAGTTACACTTTTCTTCAGAGAAAAATGCACCTGTTGACAACCCATCCACCGCATCCTCCCTATCCGGCGACTTGAACGAGACCTGGTTTCGAGGTTTGATGGTTTCTCTACCCGAGCCGCTGCTTTGAATTAAAAACAATGGTTTTACCTCCTGAGAAAAAACCTCCTGCCTCGGAATCTTAAAAGCTCTGAAATACTGCTCCACATTTTGAATTGTGGGATCCTTTCCCCACATTGAAAGGATATCCTCCAGTTCTGGATCCAAGTCCACCGTCTCATTCGGGTTAACCATGGTTTACGGGTACGTTCCAAGGAAAACGGCAGTAAACAGACAGGATGATGAGCGCCCTTACCCTAGCAACTCCACCTGCCAGTCAACCGAGGGCTATCTTCCTACTTCTGCACCTGTACGCGGAAACCTGCCAGCAAAATCTTAGCTGAGACCTGAGCGAGGTTCCACCCGAAACCCTCGCCACCCCATAATTGCTACCCTGTCAAAAAATTACTTGCGCAGGTCCACCTGCGAGCAACCTCGTTCACGGGCTCCAGGGTCAGTCGCTCATCATAAAAAAATAAGTTAATTTAAATGATATTTTTTAACCAAATTATAAAGTTTTTTTTTTTTAATATTCATAGTATTATTATGATTTTCTATTAGAGAACTTTAATAAAAAATTTACAACCGTTATTGATGGTTAATAGAAGATTCTAGGAAAAAAAAAATTAACAACCATGTGAATTGTTTAATTTTTATAATTTATCTTAATGATGGTCCCCATGTTGACTAATATCATGGGTATTATTTTACCGGTTTAGTTACACTAATAAGATTTCAATTGGAAATTCCAATCTTTGTTATACATTGGTATAAATAACTTCAAAAGTATAAATAGTATGTACTTAAATATCTAATTTTCTTGTAGAATTTTCTCATATATATTTCTTTGGAAATGAGTGCTTTCTTATGTTAAGAATTTATAGTCTAAAACATTTTAGCAAAACAGTGGAACCTACAACATTCATTCGTAATTCCCATTTTGAATACAATGCAAGATCGTTTCATCATAATTACCAGTGTTCTACTCATTTGAGATCCAACTCTCATGCATGCTAAACATGTTCCTAGTTGCTTACTACCCTTGAATATATAACTCTATTGATAATTTTACTTAATTTTATTGACATTATGCCCTTTTTTTGATTTTGCATGTGAACCTTGTCAATGTAGTTTACTTTCTATTCTCATCATAGGAAATGGTTTATCTTATATTATCAACTTTTCTCTAATACCTACTTTTAATAATCACTTTCTAAGTGTTTTTACAATATTTTTTCTGAATCTTTGAAGAGATCTTTCATTCACTATTTCCACCATTTTCTAATGGCTTCCATCTTCCCTTTAATTTTGTTGCTTTCGAGGAAAAGGGTCTTCCCTCTCACTTTAAAATTGCACCAATTACATGGCTTGATTATTTCATTCCCCAAAAAAGGTTTTTCTAAAGTGTGGCAAGAAAAAGAGTTGAATACATAACCTTCATAAGTTTTTGAAAGGTTTTGGTTTCTTCTTCGGTCAAAGAAAATTATTCCTTCTTTAACAGTGATTTAAGAGGTGATGTTATTTCACCATGATTCTTAACAAAATTCTAGTAAATATCCCATGAATATGAAAAATCCTTTAAGTTTCTTTTGGTTTCCTTTTCGGTCAAAGAAAATTATTCCTTATTTAAGAATGATTTTACAGGTGGTGTTATTTCACCATAATTCTTAACAAACTTGTGCTAAATGTCCCATCAGTCCTAAAAGTTTCTTCAAGATTTTGAGGATTGACCATTGCATTAAAAATTTTATTTTTATAAAATACCACTTTGATACCTTCATGAAGTGCAATATGACACAAGTATTCCAATCAAACCCTAAAGGAACACATGAAAGGATTTTCATATAGTTGTATCTTCCAATATTTTTAAAAGACTTTGTCAAGATGTTGTAGATGTTCTTGATATTTTATGTAGATTACTATGTCATCAGAAGACCCTAACACCAGTTTTCTAAGGGAGTTTTTGGAAATGGAATTCATCAACGTTTCAAATTTTCAAGGTGCATTAGTGAGCCCAAATGACATAACAAAAAACTCATAATGAACTTAACATGTTTCGAAGGTTGTTTTGGGAATGTCTTCTAGCCTCATTCTAATTTAATGATATTAATAGAAATTCAATTGAGTATAGTGAAACAATCCATGTAATTCATATAATAATTGATCATTGATAGTTTCAATACAGAACTTATCTTTTAAGGTCATGTTGTTAAATTCTTTATAATCTAGAAATATATACCATGACCCATCTCTTTTACAACCGTACACACTAATGAAGAGAATGCATTTTGGCTTGGTTAAATGATGTATGCCTCTATCATTTATTCAATGAACATGCTAAATTTGACCTTTTTGTGGATATGGCTTCCTGTAAGGCCTAATCTTAGGTGGTACACTTCTAGGTTGCAAACTAATAACATCATCATCATCTCGAGTGAGTAGAAGACCCTTAGACATCTCTCCAAAGATTTTGGAATTATTTTTTATAGTTTTTAGATATCCATTAGATAAGCGTATATATATGTTTCAACATTTAGCGAGCATATTTGTACAATTCAACAATGATGTCCTTTTTTGAGTAGTTTTTATTAGATCTTATCACTATAGATGGTTTCCCTTCAATACCCCCAATTTCAAAATTTGTTGCTTTCCAAGGAAAAACTCATGATGACATAATGAAAAAAAGCACCACTATTCATAATGATTTTAACAATTACGCGTTGAATACAAAGTTAGTACCACCTATTTGGATTGTAGTCATAGGACTAGCTAATAAATACCCCCTATATAAATCATAATACTATGGCACTTCCATAACTAATTTATGGCACCTCCATTTGCAATCATTACTTGAAATTATGATGCTAGGAAAATTAAGCATTTGAAAAGTTTTGTAATTCATGATTGATGAAGATATGGGTATTGCCTAAATCAATCAACATCATAACCATTTTAGTCTTGACAATCCTCCTAACTAGAGAGCTTGTGGAGTATTGATGCTAGATAATGAAATATGAGATATTGTTCTAGAGTAGCCTCTTCTAGCTCTAGTTCTTATGACGGTTCCAATTCTTGTTCTTCTTCCTCTTCAAGATTTATGTAGAATAATTTACTCTTAGTACTTTTATTCCCCTTAATATATTCCTTGACACATAGTCAAAACATAAGCACTTTCTTCTTGTTTTTTCCATTTTATAAGGTGTTAACCTTGCCATTTAAGTGAGGATAGGAAAATGAGTATTATGTTCTGTATAGTTTTCAATGACCACTCTTTGAGTATGCATTTTTTTACTTTCAACTTAACTTACCATAGTTAAATGTTGCTCTGGGGATTTAGGTTCAAAAGTAATACACTTAAGTTTGGTTGCTTTACTTTAAAGTTTCCATAAAGAGGTATAACAAATTTTCCTTTGGAAAGTTCTTTACTACAAGACTCAACTTTCCAAATTGTTTAATGTGCTCTATAATTGGATATCTCTTTTGAAGATTTACAAATTGGATAAACAGTGCATTTCTCTTCATTTTCATATTGTGTTATCAATTCCTCTATAAAAATTAACAAATATACAATAGAATTATTTTTTCTTTACAAAGCCATTGATACGGTACAAATTGATCTTGTTCTAAATACACTGATGAAATTGTTACATTTTGTAAATTTAAGACTTGGTGTAGATAAATTCATTGTTGCATCTAGAATATACATGTAATAGGATCCATACCATAAAACATCTTCATGCCATTGTTAGCAATGAAGTAGCTTCCTACTACCAAATTGAACACTTGATGCCACATATCTTGGATTGTTAATTGATCATAATTTAATAATTTATCATTTTTTCTCTATATTGTGACAAAATAATCTCCTTATGTGATTGATTCCCAACTCAATTTCTCTCATTATTTTCATGTTTTGCTTAGATCTCCATATTCATTTTAACATGTAGTTGTTGAGAGAATATTTCCATGCAATTCACGAGATTTTTTTTTTTATTTCTTGATGGACTTAGATATTCATCCTTCATGGATTTTACTTATTCCCTATTTTCATCCATATCCTTATACATGTTATTTTCAATTTCATCCATATTACTTCCTATTTCCTTTTAAGGTACTTCCTAAAAACAAGTTATATCATCAACTTGGTTCTTTAATTTGGAGAATTTATATTTTGACACTTCACATTCTTTGGATGTCATGTTGGAGATTTTACCAGTTATGGTAATTTTTGTATAACCATTTTGAAATAATAATAGTACTCCTCTTTATCACAATGTTTATTCACCCAAAAATGAACTTTCCAATCAAACTCTATGTTAATTCTAAGTTGTGTACCTTTAAAACCTTAATTTGGAGATTGTTTTGATAGTTAGGCTTTATATTGATACATTTCTAAAATTTGAAACGTTATGCTTTATTTGTACCCTCTAATACTCTAATATGATTTCTTGAACTCTTAAAAATTTAATTGTATGAAACTTAGCTAAAAATGATGTTATTGAAAAAATTCTAAGACGACTTGATTAAGCTTTCAAGATTAGTCAAATACCATTAATTCCACAAGATATATCTCACAATATATAACCCTAAATTACACAAGATCTATCTCAAAAAGAATGAGCTAAGATATGAAAACATTTGATATGTAACTTGTTGTGTCTCTACAATATTATGAAAATTTCATAATCTAAATACTCATAAAAAAATTATATCTAGAAATTATAAGATGACTCTTTTAAATTTGATTTCATTGTTAATTATAAACCTATCTTACATGGATTGTATCTACGAAATCATAATGAACCAACATCTAAAATTTAACCACCTAAAATATGATATTTTTCCTAAGTTTCCACAAAATATTATTATCTGAGATTTTCTAGAAATATGTCATAGAAAAAGTAAAATGATAATTAATTTTAGGATTATTAGAGGATTAGTCATAGGCCCTAACTTCCATAGGATATCGAAGCAAAATTATAATAAATCAAAACTTGAAATATTTATCATGGGTAGTTTGTTACTCCTCCTTGGTCTACTCAAAAATTCATTGTCAAAATTTTGCCAAAAAATTTTATGGAGAAAAACCACCATAAGATCATAGGCTGATAGACCAAATATAACAATCTAAATTTCTTGAAACTCAATCTTATATTCCAATGTGCAACTGACTATTCTCTTCAACTAGCTTAAATCTCTCTCTATCGTCATAGCCTTACAGTCCCTTTTATTTCATCCAGAGTGCGAGGGCACATGGGAAACCTGCATATGTTCTTTCTTCTAGTTTCAACAAATCATTAACTCGTACATAGCCACCGGTGCTCATGCTCAATCCATAGCCTTCAATCCATTACAACAACTCACTCTCGATGGAGGATAGCAATTGGTTCAGTAAAAAAAATATATCGATGAAACCACGCGCTCCTCTGCTCCGGAACTAAACGTTGGTTATACCTATATATATGGAACCATGCGCACAGGTTTATATAAACTGCATACTATTGTCCACAATGAGCTGCCCCGGCACATATACTCTGCCCCCAACCATCTGAAGATACACAATCCACGATTTTTCTCCTGTGGAAATGGCAGACCTGTCCAGCGTTGAAAGTCAATTCACACAACACGTAATTCAAAACAATTATTGGACAGCAAACTCAGTCCTATTATTATGATATGATTGCACCTTTCCTTAGCGCAGTTTTGTTAATATACGGTTAATGGTGCAGTTTGGTTTTGGATGTGAGTTCAAACCCGAGCTAGAACGGAGCTGTTGTGCCTCAATTCCACGAGAAGAGCCCTTAATTGAACCGAAGACTCCCGGCGCTTCGCTATATACACAAAATAACTTGCACTGTATATTGGTTGTTAAACATTGGTAAATATGCACAGCAAATACTACTTGATTTATTCATAAAATGTGCTGTCTATACAAAATTTATACAGCGATCTTAGGTGCAAGGAAAAGGTCCCACGCATATATCGTCTTAAATCAGAACAAAAAGCCGCAGCCACTAATTTAAATAGTGCATGTTTCCTATGCTTATAATGGCGATAACCTTAATAACCATTTTTGTAATCTTAATCCATGCACAGAACAACAATCATCAATTGTAGAAACTTTTCTCAATCATGAAAATGGCGAGTTAATGAAACAATTTTCGTGATTCCACAATCATCCAAAATATATATATATATATAATTTAAAAATAAACAAATCACTTACAAGCTTGGCGAGATAATCAGGATCGATGGCCCTTTACAACTGGCCGAAGGCTCCGAACCAGAAACCTCTCACACTCTATCTCTCTCTGCCCTGATGTGTGAGCTTTGCTACCATTTTTTTATAACTAAGGATAGGCCTTCTTGGTCCTTATCTTTTAGAAAAGCAGCCTTTTCTTTTTTTATATAAGGAATTAAAGCTTGCATCTTTATTCCCAGCTTTTATCCTAATTTCCTCTTGTATCCTTTTATCTAAAAATAATATTTACATTATCTTTATTTTCCTATTAAAACAAAATACTAAAATTATCACACCCCCTCTTTATTCCAGATTTACAAATGAGGACGGTCTCGATGCTCTTGCATCATACACCTAACCTTAAAATTAATCATGATCTCCTGATCATGTGCCTAGATCCCATACTTTGTTCTGTAAGTTTCCATTTGCTGCTGCTTTTGTCTGTTGTTCTTCTCCAGGTCTCCATACTTTATGCTGCATCTCTCCACTTGTTGTGCTCTCGTAATCTTCCGCTGTCTTTCTTTTGCTGTTGCTTCTGCTGCTTCTCTCCCTTCCTGATGTCTTCCTTTGAGACCCTTTCAACATGATTCTTCTGATTAAATCAATTTCTTTGTCTAAAAAGTCTTCAAACTGCTGACTTCTTGCCTCTATGCTTGTTTCTGTTCTGACTTCCACCCAATCATCCATACCCTCTTGTCTTCTGGAACAAAAAACTTATTCTCTCCTCAACTGAGTCAAATGTTCTGCAACAATACCTGCATTCACAAAACACTTGTTAGAATAAAATTCATAAGGCCTCAGTGCCTTATTACCGTCTGCCAGCATTTCAGTGTACCAATCTCGATCATTCTTGAGATTATCACTCAGTTTATCCTCAGCAACATCTTCTCCAAGAATGCATCTGTATTCTAGTTCATAAAAATAAACCTCTTTATTTTCATTCATCTCTGCCTTTATATTCTGAATATTTATCCTCTGTACTTCTAATTTCTTCTCTAGAACATTTAACTCCTTCCATAAACCTGTCATCTCCTTTGAGAAGATTTCTGTGCAATCTTCAATACTTTCACAATCCAAGCTTCCTGTTATTACCATCTCATCACCTGCATGTAAACTCTCAGTTTGCACAAAATGTTCAACAGTATCAATTGTTACTTCCCTTATCCACGCTTCAGACTGATTCACTTCCTCTGCATCCATAAGAACTTTCTCTTGTGCTGTAACAGTTTCACAAGATGGCACATCCTCCTCAACACCTGCAAACATACACAACTCATCAGTGTTAAAATTGCAAGACTTTTTCATCCTGACGGCTTCCTTCAACTGTTTCCTTTGAACAAATCTGCATGTGGGATTTTCAAATTTCATCTCTGCCACAAGAATTCTAAGTCCCTTTCTCACCAAGGCAATCAGAATTTGCCTCAACCTCCTCTGCAATTGTCGCCAAATCACTCTCTTTCCTTTTAGTGGAAAGAGCCATTTTCCTTCCTGCTTTTCCTGGTCTTGCAGCCGTTTTTCCAGTACCTGTAATTGTGCCTTTATTTCTGCAATCTCTCTTTCTCGAACTCCTGCAGTCATCTCATCTCTGTGGCATTTCTCTGAACCTCTTCCTCTGTCTCCTTTATGACTTTTAGTAGTCTTCTCCTTCGCCAAAAGTTCTTCAGCTATGCGTTGCATGAAGCCTCTGCCACAACAAGCTCCCTTGCTGCCACTTACCTCACGAATCCTTTCCTCCGGATCTGGCCTTTTGGTAATCATAGTTCCTCTGCTAGAACCCTTTGAGCATCCTCTACTGCTCCTGTAGGCTTGTCCCATCTGCAACTTTATTCAACCTCTGTTGAATCTTCAGGTTTTGCCACATTCACTTCTCCTTCTCCCCGCTGAGATTTCTTCACTATTTCTATAAATCAATACTTATCAGTCCCAAAAATCATCACATGCAATTAATAAAAAACACTTGAACCTTCAAAAGAAATTGTTCCCGCTCTGATACCACTTGATGCAGGGCTGGCTAGCCTGCAAACCAGGATCTTCAAACTCAATCTTATATTCTGTGCAACTAACTATTCTCTTCAACTAGCTTAAATCTCTCTCTATTGTCATAGCCTTACTGTCCCTTTTATTTCATCCACAGTGCGAGAGCACATGGGAAACCTGCATATGTTCTTTCTTTTAGTTTCAACAAATCATTAACTCTTACATAGCCACCGCTGCTCATGCTCAATCCATAGCCTTCAATCCATTACAGCAACTCACTCTCGATGGAGGATAGCAATTAGTTCAGTAAAAAAAATATATCAATGAAACCACGCACTCCTCTGCTCCGGAACTAAACGCTAGTTATACCTATATATATGAAACCATGCGCACAGGTTTATATAAACCACATACTATTGTCCACAATGAGCTGCCCGGGCACATATACTCTTCCCCCAACTGTTTGAAGATACACAATGCACGATTTTTCTCCTGTGGAAATGGCAGACCTGTCCAGCGTTGAAATTCAATTCACACAACATGTAATTCAAAACAATTATTGGACAGCAAACTCTGTCCCGTTATTATGATATGATTGCACCTTTCCTTAGCGCAGTTTTGTTAATATACGGTTAATGGTGCAGTTTGGTTTTGGATGTGAGTTCAAACCCGAGCTAGAACGGAACTGCTCTGCCTCAATTCCACGAGAAGAGCCCTTAATTGAACCGAAGACTCTCGGCGCTTCTCTATATACACAAAATAGCTTGCACTGTATATTGGTTGTTAAACATTGGTAAATACGCACAGCAAATACCACTTGATTTATTCATAAAATGTGTTGTCTATACCAAATTTATACAGTCATCTTAGGTGCAAGGAAAAGGTCCCACACATATATCCTCTTAAATCAGAACAAAAAGGCACAACCACTAATTTAAATAGCGCAGGTTTCCTATGCTTATAATGGCGATAGCCTTAATAACCCTTTGTGTAATCTTACTCCATGCATAGAACAACAATCATCAACTGTAGAAACTTTTCTCAATCATGAAAATGGCGAGTTAATGAAACAATTTCCGTGATTCCACAATCATCGAAAATATATATATATAATTTAAAAATAAAGAAAACACTTACAAGCTTGGCTAGATAATCAGGATCGATGGCCCTTTACAACTGCCCGAAGGCTCCCAACCAGAAACCTCTCACACTCTATCTCTCTCTGCTCTGATGTGTGAGCTTTGCTACCATTTTTTTATAACTAAGGATAGGTCTTCTTGGTCCTTATCTTTTAGAAAAGCAGGCTTTTCTTTTTTTACATAAGGAATTAAAGCTTGAAGCTTTATTCCCAGCTTTTATCCTAATTTCCTCTCATATCCTTTTATCTAAAAATAATATTTACATTATCTTTATTTTCCTATTAAAACAAAATATTAAAATTATCACACCCCCTCTTTATTCCAGATTTACAAATGAGGACGGTCTGGATGCTCCTGCATCAAGATACAATTGAAAATTTTAATCAACTTACTAATGCAGTTGTCTATAATGGGGCTTTTTGGAGGCTTTTCAGATGGGTTTTTCCGGTCAAAATCCGGCAGTAATTTATTGGAATCCCAAGTTTGATAGCTAGTTTCTACACAATCAAAGCATCCCAGGGGTTTTCACGGTGCTGAATCCAAATATGTAGTTAAAATACCATTTTAACTGCAAGAAATCAAGATTTAACCTCAATTTCTTCCGTTGGATTCTATCACCGGAATCTCCAAAAAATCCCATTATAGACATTTAATAACTCAATATCTAAAATTTAATAAAAAAATTATGCTCTAGTTCACGTATTAAATTATATTTATATTTAAAAATTATCACCTTATTCCATATATATACTCATATTGATATTATTTATATATCAACTTATTTATTGATATTATTTATATTATTTATATATCAACTTACACTTTTAACTATATTGATAATATTAATAATATTTTTTATTGTTCCTAAAATATTCCCTCATCATACATTGGATTAATGCGTGCTCACCTGTTAAATTATATTTATATTTAAAAATGATTTCCTTATTTCATATATGTACTTGTATTGATATTATGTATATATCAATCTTTGATAACATTAATAAGATTTTTATACCAATGCTATTCAAAATTATAAAAATAAATAAGTGATTGAGAAATACTCACTTAAAATTATTTAATTAATTTTAAATGTATACTTACAGTGTTAAATGTATAAAATCCCACTGAATGTTCTTATGTATATATCAACCTACTTTGATTATATTTATAATATTAATAACATTTTTATATCAATGTTATTAAAAAATATAAAAATATAAAAACAAATAAGTGCTTGAGAAATATTTGCTTACAATTATTTAATTAATTTAAATGTGTACTTACAATATTAAAGGTATAAAATCTCACAAGTGAATGCATTCCGTGGTTATAATTTTTAGAGATGAGTAAGGTACAATCCTTTTATGTTTCTCATGGTGTGTTGTTTAATGCGGAGTTATGATGCTTAACATGTGTTTTTGTTATAGATTTGCATGAAGAAATTTGAATTGAAATTTAAGTCATGCATCAATATCGACAAAATATTATAGATTTATTAATTAAAGGATATTAAATTAGGTTTTTTCAAATTTATAACAAAATTTTTGATTATAAATTTGTATGAGGAAATCTGAATAAAAATTTAAATCATGTATTAGTATCAACAGAATATTATAGATTTATTAATTAAATGATATTAAATTAGGTTTCTTCACATTTATAACAAAATTTAAAATCAAACATCGATTCATATATAAATAAAAAAATTTAATAATTTTTAATACGTTTAAATTTATAAAATTAAAATCACATCAGTTGATATATAAATTAAAAAAAATTATTAAATTTTATAAAGTTTAAATTTATAAAATATTTTAGAAATTTTAGAAATAAAAATATTGAAAATTTTATTATCAAAAATATAAATAAGATATTCTAATTAAAATACCGAAATTAAAATTTAAAATATATTAAAACAAAGTTACATAATAGCCAAAAGCTACATAGTAACTAATTAATGTTGCCCAGCTTAAATATAGTTTAATTAAACTAAAACAAAATGTTGTGTTGTTGAATGTTATTATCAAAAAAATAAAAAATAAAAACTAATAAAATAATGTATTGTTGAATGTCATTATCAAAAATTAAAAAGTACTATTAACTTGTATATGTGTGTGTGTGTGTCATTTTAAATTGAGAATATAGAGGAAATACAATAATTTATGAAAATACAAATAATAGAAAAAAATGAGAAAAGTTAAAAACAAGATATTAGTAACTAATAGAAATGGAAGTTATTAAATAGCTCATAATAAGACCATTGACCACCTTACAAATAAATAAATTTAAATAGTAATAAAAATTAACAAAAAATAAATTCTCAATATTAAATTATGAATAAGTGGCAAATTTTTCTTGGTTAAAAACAAACTAATAGACAATCAAAGCAAAGTTAAATACATACTCAAAGTATAATTATATCGAACAAATTACCAAATAAATAATTTTCAAATATATCTTAAAAACCAAAAAAAATACTGCATTAAAATGTTTATACCAAAATCTCCTTTGACTTGTGAATGAAAGTTCAACCTATGTGTTTAATATGAAAAATGATTCATAAAGTGTCAAAATCAAGTAGATATTTGGATAAATTCATTTCTACCAATTAGAAAACGAGGAGTAGGAAATGGGAATATGGTGTTTTAGGAAGTTTGTAATTAAATTAAGAATAGTAATAAGATATATTATTGTTTTAAGCTTGATTTTTTGAAAAGTTTTCTGACTTATTTTAGGATCTAATTTGTCAAAAATTTGGGAGGGATTCATTGAAATCACAAGTTTGATAGGTGAACTAGTCCGTTGATGCTTCTAATAGTGTTGAATCCATATATGCAGCTAAAAAACTAGTTTAAACAACACAAATAAAAAACAATTTGTCACATTCTGGCTAGAAATCCACAAAATCCACAAGAACTCCAAAAAATACACTTAAAGAATACCCCCTCCATTATTTCATTGCTCCAACAACTATCATACATTAAATCATGCTCCAAATGAAGCTATATAGTGCCAATTTCACCATCACTTTAACAACAAAAGTGATTCTTCGGTGTCTTTGTTATTAATATGTCAACATCTAAAAGCTTCTTTCACTATACTTATTTTTTATCCAAGAGTTGAAAGAATGTTTTAATCATTCCAAATGTAAAATTGTCTTCTAATCATCTGATGATTACACATTTAGGGAATATTTTAAAATGTGAATTAAATTTCTGTTTAATTTTAAAATTATATCATATTTTAAATTATGTTACCGAGCATTTTCGAATAATAATTAAAAACATAATTGTAAATAAAAAAAATTATAATGAAAATGCTATATAACTTATAAATACATAAGTAAATCAAATTCAGCTTTAAAAATTTCCAAAATATAGATGAATCAAACATAAAAGAGATTGTTAAAACACTCTAAATGTATATAACTACGTGTAAGACGTGAGGTCACATAAATTCTATGTATTGCTAATAAAAAATATAATTAATCCGTGTCAAGCAAAGGAAGGGTCTACCTTATTTGCCAATTTCACCATATATCCCCACGATGAGAAAAGATAAATATAGCAATTAATGATTTCACTAATGGCTAATAAACATCCAAATTTCCAATACATCAGAGCTTTTTCCTATAAACTGATGGCTTTTTCCTATAAACTAATTATTATTAACGTGTATTAGTATCTTAGATAAAGATTGGCAGTTGATGCATACACCATTGGACATACGTTATAAATTTTTTCTTCAATTGGTTTATGTTATTAGTCCTTGCCTGGGACTAATAGCGATCGATAGATCGTTGACTAGTTATTAATTTGCTTTGACCGAGTAAAATTTTCGGTACATGTGAGGTTTAAGCTAATGTTTAAAATAAAAATTTCTGGTCAATAAATTTTTATGCAAAGTTTATGTTTCGACCTCTTATTGTCGGGCTTTTCTGAAAACTTAGGGTAAAAAGTTTAGAGTCGCCTGTATAAAAAAAAGGTTGGCGTTTTGCTCGCCAAAAAGCTTTAACCAAAGTTTTGAGTTTAGCCTCATCGCAATCTTTACGACCATTTTAAATATACCCTGTGTAAAAATTATTTCTGCATGTTTGAATTAAAACGTATTGTGCCACCTAAACGATGGAGAGTGACAAATGTCCTTCCCCATAACGCTACCGCACATAAACAACTCAATCCTTTCACATTTCTTCAGAGAGCGCTACCACACATAAACAACTCAATCCTTTCCCATTTCTTTAGAGAGGAGTTGCTTGATCAGTATTCTAATGGTACCTAATTCGTGTTGCAAAGGTTACGTTCTATGAGTTTAGGTTTGAATCTTTCTTTTGCCTTTTGCAATTTAGTAGCCCCATGGATTTATAAACCTTGCAATTTAGTTTCCCCATCTCCCACATGGAAGTTACAGAGATGACAATGATCTAACATTCCGCCGCATCAGGTTTTTCTCTAGCTGCTACATGATGGTAAGCTCCAACCTTTTTTTTGTACCTTACTCTTTACTGTTAGTTTTTCTATAGTTTTTGATGAATTTGACAACCAATCACTGGTTATTTGTTTATTTCCGCGGGAGTTCCTCAGGTGCGTGCCGAAGGCTGAAACCCTCTTACTGGCTTGGTCTTTCGAGAAAAGGAAACCTCCACGCATCAGGATCTTCTACTACTCTTTTCCTTGGCAAGACTTTGTGGCCAAAGGGCCGGGATTTTATTAGAGTTTTGGTATCAATTTCATGAAGATTTTCCTTGGCTTATGGAAGCTTCAATTCCTCTGTTTAGTTTCTTTTTGACTGTGTAAATTTAGGTGGTTCGGCTACATATTACAAGTTAAAAAGTTTAACTGTGTATATATAAGCGGTTTGACCACATATTACAATTTTCTTTATCATTGTTCGTGTTAGTTCCATTTTTATATATGTATCCTTCGGATTTCGTTAAGGGTTTTTATTGTAAGGGTTTTTATTGTAATGAGTAGTACATCTGAAATGTCGAGCTCTTTCTTATCATAGAAATGTCTTTGTTTAATATGGCAAAGGATTGGTTATTCCGAGTTTTATGGCGCATCCTAGCCATCTATGATGAGTCTGGCAGTAGCTCAGAATTCTCAATTTCGCTTTTGCTTTATTATGCTCTTTACAGGGTTGTATACCGATGTTTGAGCTTGTTTTAAGGTAATATCTCAGATGAAACTCTTCAAGCGTGTCAGATAAATCCATAAAACTTTGTGATGTTATTATTATTAATTCTGTTACGTCTAATTCTGTTGCTTGTGTTATAAGAGGTTTCCTCCTATTTGAAATAGGGCTTTACTTTCGTACGGCAAAATGGTTTGCCAGAGTCCCTTAAAAACTTAAATTTTTATAGAAAGAAAGTCGTATATAATTTTATGAATTTGTTAGTTTATGATATAAAGCTATGTTGCTTATAATTGTATTTGTTTTTAACTGTATTAGTAGTAATTTTTTTTCATAATTTCCTTTGAGATGTATTTGTTAGTTTATGATATAAAGCTCTGTTGCCTATAATTGTATTCGTTTTTAACTGTATTCATTGCTAAACTTTTTGATACTAGCTCTCCGTTTCTCGGTTTGCTACTAAACTCTTCGATATTAGCTTTCCATTTCTGGGTTTGCTTTTTATGTTTCGCTACTTCTCTAAATAATTAGAGCAATTCTCACTAAAACACTGTGGGTGTTTCCCTGTTATGTTTATGTAATCTTTTAATTTATGAAACTTTCAAAAGAATACTCCATTCTTCAAAGGGAGATATTCTATTCTAGCTAAATAATTAAATTATGCAATAACTGGAAAAGAAAAGCTTCTTTATCTACATAATTCTAATTTTTAACCAGAAATGATCATTTATCTACTTTCAGATAGATTTTAACTTATGCGAATTATCTACTTTCAGATAGATTTTAACTTATCCGAATGTGTTGCTTCCAAATTTGGTCTACCCACACTTTGTTTTCCTCCTTACTGTGAGATTCACCGTGGAATGTGTTTCTTCCAAATTTGGTCTACCCACACTTTGTTTTCCTCCCTACTGTGAGATTCACCATGCGAGAGAATCTCCCTGCTTGCTATCCCTAATCCCATAGAATTCTTTCTCTCCTTAGAGAATGTGTGTATATTCAGCTATCTGGTCTTAACTAGACATAGCTCTCAAAAACTGCATGACCTCTCAACACAGTCTTTTCTTCTCTGTTAACCTTTTCGCTGATCTCAGATACCCAATCCTCTTGATCTTTTTTCTTTGAAATACCCTCCAAGATTTAGTTTTGTTTTCTTGGAACAGGGAACTACCACTTTTAACTAATTAATCAAAAGAAACGGTGTCTACTAATAACTGCAAAAATTCCTTTCCATAACTTAATTTAAAAATAATTTATAATTTTGAATAAAAGTAATAGTTTGTTTAGCTGCAGTAAAAACAAATATGTACATTAACAAGGTATATTAAAAAAGTAGTCACAATAAGGAAGGGAAATTAGAATCACAACAATAGGAGGGAATAACCCAAATTACCCATATGCATTAAAGAGACCAGGATCCAAAACAAGAGTAGGAGGTAACATAAGCTTGAGAGTTACATCTAGCAGGAGTGAAAGCCCACCTCTTTACGTATCATTAGCGGCCAGCGGTGTGCATTTCAGCCAGAAACTATTGTCCTCACTACTAATTTGACAATTAAATTATGATAAATCTCCCCACCTTTAAAAAAAATAACTCTTATGAATTCCCAGTATAGAGACTTTATTTCTATCACACTCATTCCTTTAAACTTCTTAGTTTGAAATTCATTAGAAAAAAAAATACAATATACGGTACGATTAAACGAATATTTCGATCTCATATTGAAGATCAAGAACACGATACCAAAATTGATCTCTCATATTCAACAAGAAGGGTTGAGATTCTTGTATTCTCACCCATAATTATCTTATCACTTACTGGTTTTTGTGACGGTTAAAGATCTTAGAGAGTATTGTGCATGGCTATGTTAATTATGTAAAGTCCTCTAAATAATGACAGGTGATAAAATTTGATTTCTGTTTGGCTTTCTCCTTTCTAACATTCCATGTTCCACATGCAAGGAAGGTCACTGATAATTCCCAGATTGACCGAACGCCTCCAATTGACTCCACCCTCGCAATATGGTTTGAATAGGAATGACAGACACACATACTTCTGTTCTTCTTAATTTTTACTTTACACGAGTCGCAATACAATGCGCATGCAAGGAAGGTTCATCCGACCAAATGGCTCTGCTTTATTGAAGTCTCACGAAAGTTTCGTATCCGCTCCACTCGAAGAAAACAATTGTCTAAGTCAATGTGAAGTATGCAGTTACCAAACCAATTGAGATTGCCAGAACCATGACACCATGATGGCTTATTAAATTAAATTCGCACGCAGTTTCTGAAAATTGAAGATGAGATGAGAGGGAAGGTCACAAGTTTCAAGTACAGATTTAAAAGAACCATTTTAAATGTCTATTATTAAAGTACTTTTTTGAATAAATTGTTCGAATCCCTGAAAGGTTTCAGTATTGAAGGTGACAGACACCGAAGGGAGTTCTCCGGTGTTTCTATTCTTGTAAAATGGCCAAATTTTATGCTGGAAAATTGCAGTGTGGCATTGAATTGTGAATTTGGTTCTGCAGAGTGTGTTTTTTTTTAACTTTCTTCTTAATTGGAGCAACTGAATTGTCGAGTTTCAATATCTTCATTAATATCTGCATTTCAATCCTCTGTATCTCTATCCAATCTATGATAAATTACCCCTTAGATTTAGATTCCATAGATTATCTCTAACTTGACTATCCTGCACAACCTGCACAAAGGTGAGTTTTTTTGACAAGAATGGCTTCAGAAGCGATTGAAGGTCTGCATGTCTGGCCTTTCCATCTTCTTGTTACAGGTATTAAATTTCTCTTGACTGGTATGATTTCCACGCCAGTTCTCCATCTCAGATCTCTGTCAAAACTGCATTAGAAATTACATTTATTTGTCAATACCTCAATAACTTATCAGCATAATTTATCCGGACCGTTCCTCTCAAATCCTCTCCTATCCGAACTGGACTATACTTGCTCGACTATCGGGAACTAACCCTTCACTCTCCCCGTAACTAACCCTCCCTTCACTCTCCCCTCACTCTCCCCGTAACGAACCCTTAAGACTTCCCGCACGCTGAAAATACTAGAGAAATAATCTTTGATATCTTCTTCATGCTTTTCAATCTGGGTCTGGGTCTGACGGCATACTTGATAGGAAATATGACAAATTTAGTTGTGCAAGGCACAAGCCGGACTAGGGGATTTGTAAGTAATATATTTCTAATACTAGGAAAGTTATATGATATACCTATATATTTTTTCTTCTCCATGTAAAATTTGTCTTAATTGTTAAATTGCATGTTAGAAAGCACATATGTGGAATGACTGGTGATAGTGTTAATGATGGCAAACACAACTGATGCAGCAAGAAGTGATTCTAGCATCTTCATTCAAATAAACCTTCTTTAAGTTCATACCCCACCTCCAACATAGACGGAAAAAACATACATATAACCCTTTCAATCTTTCTCAATCCATTTGCTGTTAGCTAACTTGCAATGTGCCTGCAGCCCCTGGCAGGGACTGCCGCCACCGGCGGTGGCTCGTTATATCTCAATTTTGTTAATTTTTAGTATAGATATTCTTCACGTCCCTTTCGGGTCTGATTATGCTGAAACCCCAAGTAGCCTTAACATGATTAAGATGTCAGTGTAGAAATTTCGAACATCTGGATTCTGCATTGAGCGAAGCGCGTTGTCAGGGTGCAACCTACACGAAGGTATTATATATATTTCCCGGCCCTTCTTTTCTCAGCTCCCCGGATTGTGAAAATAATGTGTTGTTGGATTTAGAGACGTCTAATTACAATAATTAGGTTGGACATGCGTGCATTATGATTATGATATCAAATACTATCAGCAAGATTACATTTATGTAATGATTAAATATGCTAGATAATGTGATTAATTAAGTCATGGCATTAAACGTATTTAAATAAGGATTTGGATACAAATACATATAGAATAATGTTAATCAATTATAATTGTTAATGGACCGATTATAATTGATTGAAATAATAGCAGTAATAAATTTCTTGACAGCTAAATTTCGGTTGTCCAGATTTCTTGACAGCTAAATTTCGGCTGTCCAGATTCCTTGACAGCTAAATTTCGGCTGCCCTAGGATTGGGACTGCTATAAAAGGGCTGAGTCTCCAAGGCTTGCAATCACTCAGAAAATTGTCTGCTCCATTGAAGACTTGATACTCTATCAAGGATAGCCAGAGAAAAGGATTGCAAGCTCTTGGAAGGATTCAAGAGCCAACAACTCAAGTCAAGACCAGGAGCTCTAGAAGATGGAAAGTAAGTTCCGCTGTGCATTATTTTCAATTTCTTACAAAGGAGTAGATCTTGGTTAGGGTTTAAAGTAATTAAGAAAACCCATAAATTAAACCAACAAGTGGTATCAGAGCGCCCTTATGTAAGAATCTATTTTGTGTAACTCTGGTTTTTGTCTTTTCTATAGATTTATTATTTCTGGAATCATGATGGCAGTTGCCGTTTCTCGCTTATGTTCTCAGAAATCGCTTTATAGTCTCAGTAAAATGAAGGATTAATTGTGATTTCTTTTACTCCTTTATTTTAGATTTTTTTTTTAGACACGACTCATATCTTAATGCTGTGAGGTTAGAGATGCCAATATTTATTCTACATTAGCTATGTTTATTCGGGTTAGATGCCAATATTTGTTTTACTATAGCAATGCTAATTCATGGGATTAGAAAAGGGCAGATGCCGTCATTTATTCGGTCAAACAGAAGCATGCAAACTGTGAACACAAATGTATGCATGAGAATCCCCCGAATATATGCATGAGAATCTGTTTGCGGAATGTATGCACGAATTTTTACTGCTGGTTGTATTATGGGTGAATGACAAGCATATTATGTGTTAAAACTCAGCACCAGGACACTTAATATGCAATTGCTGCAATATTAATAATGGCATTGACATACAAGTATTGAAATGGATTTATTTGCGCCTTTGAAGTTTTTTTTCTGTGGCAAGATGTAACAGGTTTTCCAATCGGAGAAACAACAGTAATTGATAACTAAAATTAAACCTCTAGTGCGTCTTTCTATTGTTTGTGTGGTGAAGAGTGGCTGCTAAATAAGTAAATGTATCCACTGCACTGCTGCTCTGGTTGCTTACTTTTATGAGTTGCAGCTTATTTTTGTTGCAGTTGATGTATAGCAGATACCTATGCCCCCTCACTTATACCTTTCGAGCCAAGAGGAGAGTATAATTATATGTAAATAAATTTTTAATGAAAATTGAAGTTTCATTCTATTATATTGTCTCTGTAATGGAGTAATTGAATTACAGACAGATTGTGTGTATGCCTGGAATTATTGATTGATTTGATGAATCTGCAATATGAGGGAGGTTTAAGACAATTCGAAACAATTATGAAATTGGTTGAAAAAGATTATTTTACCATCTTACCAGACCTTAGAAGTAATTGTGAGTAACTATAGTAATTATAATTTAGGTTATAATAACTATAATTACTATAATTACTATATATATTATGCTATATTTAGTCTAATTATTAGGATTTAGATATTATTTAAAATCGGTATTAACACCAATTAAAGGGTATAATACTGAATTCTAAATTGATCACAATAGTGCTAATTATGGCATAAAATTTGTATTAACGTTAATTACTGATATAATACTAAATTCAGATTTTATCACAATGATGTTAATCATGGCAACCATAAAATTATTTAGTATTCTCTAAATAAATTATTTAGTATTCTCTAAATAAATTATTGAAGCATTTCTAAAAGGTAATCATTGTAGAAACTGCTAAAGTTTTACTAAAACCTAATAATTATTTTGATGAATATAGTTGACATATTAAATTTAAAAGTGTCATAAGATACTATATTCTATATAGGACGAGTAGATTCTATAGGTACGTCCTAGATTAGGTTTTAGACATAATTTTGGAATCTAACTAAAGGCGTTTTTTTTTAAGTATACATGTGTTGTTTTTCGCATGAGTCAAGCATTGATGTTCGCAAACGAACCGCTCTCTGTAAGACGATTGCAAGGGTGACTCATGACAAGTTGAAATGACGTGCTGACAATGGACGTGGGTGTTAGATTTCCCAAAGGAGGGTTGGCGCCTGCTAAGTTGTTTGGTGCATAAGGGTAGTGTATGAAAATTAATTGCAACACACATGGAGTAGCAATGGTCGTTAGTTCATGGATATGTTAGTCTGACCCAAAGGTAGATTGACAAAAAAAAAAAAAGGTTGCATGTTTGTACTTTATTCACTACACCAAAGTGCCTGAAGGTAATGATTGCACCCAA
>APFE030244385.1:0-10266 GCA_000404065.3 Pinus taeda
GTGCAACATGGTGCAGCATGGTGAGGTGCAGCATGATGACGAAATGCAGCATAATTATAGGTGAAGGAGTCACCTTGGAGAATTACTTGAAGCAACATGTCCTCAACTAATCTCAGGTATCATCTTCTTAGAGATGATCTATTCTCTTATCTAGATAAGTCAAAGTGTTGAATTTTGTTGTAAACGTACTCCCTCTCTCTCTCTGTTGAATTATTGAAGAACATATATGAAGAATTGATCAAGGGTTTCCCCACATTGGGGTTTGTCCCTGGCTAGCGCCACATCTTGTGTCCTCTATGTTCTATTTGCAATTTACTTTTATGTTTATGTGATTGCTAATCTTGAAAGGATACGGAGCTAACTATGGAAATTTAAATAAATTGCTCTAAGCATAGAACATACCTAAAATTAACATGGTATTACAGGTGAGGTGAAGACAATGCCCAAGTAAGAGTGAAAGAGAAATCACCAAAGACAGGTGGGAAAGGACAAAAGTGTCAATGGATTCCTCATCCCTCTTCAAATTCACTAAGGGTGAAGTCGAAGTAGATAATATTACCATAATTGCACAACGGAATATGGCCTACCTAAAGATAACTTCATTGGAAGACCAGATATCAGGGTGGAAGGAAAGGCAGATAACTCATTCGACCATTATGTGAAGGAGTGTTCGAATGGCAGGGACACATCACTTGATGATGATAACAATCATCCCAGGGACATCTTCAATGATTAAAAGAATCACAGGTAATGCAAGTCATCAAGGAAATGGCCGACTCTTCATAGAAAGAAAGGAACCCAAGGTATGGAGAATTAAATGTTGTCTATGATAAGATAAAGAAGTGTTATATCGTATTGGCCCTCTCCTTCAAATTCTTTGGGAATATAACATATAGATTACACTCTTCAAGGCACTTCATCAGATAGATGGGTACACTCTCTAATTTGGTAGAGATGGAAACAATCATGGGATTATACTTGTGACCGATGCCACCTATCTCGGAAAGGGTGTAGGGAATGTTAACTCTCAACTGAATAAGGGTAACTCGATTCATTTACAAAATCTCTTTTATGTACCTGATCGTAATAAGAACCTGGTGTCCATCTTGGAAATGGAAGTCAAAGGTTTCAGGGTGGCTTTCATTGATGGAATGGTACGTGTTAAAAAATATAATTGTCAAGTATTCTTTTCCTCATGGATTCAGGGTTGGAAATTTGTATCAAGTTGCAGGATGGTCAATTAGAGATCATGTCAATTGACATATTGCATCTATAACATCGAAGGTCTACCTATGGGGCCCTACCTGATGTGAGTCAAATGGTGATAGGGATGTCTGAATTCGAGTAAAGAATGAAGGTACATGTCTGAGATGTATCGAAGAAAAATCTTATAAGGGGACCATTCGCCTCATGCAGCAGGTCCACAGGTTTGGAACAACTCGAGGAGTTTGAGATTCATGATCGGGAATCTCATGTATATAGGTGGAAGAAATCCCTCTATGGCTTGAAGCAAAACACCTCGAGCATAGTATGAGAGGATTGATAGCTGTCTGATGAAGCTGAATTCACTAGGAGTGAAACCGATCCAAACCATTACTCGAAGGTTGTGGATGACAGACCTCTCATACCAGCACCTTATGAGAACGACCTATTTTTGACAGGTGCAAACCCTCTCATTTGCAGAAGTAAGAGGGAGTTGGATCTCGGATGTGGAATGATAAACTGCAATCTTATGACTACCTCAAGGATCTTAACATTTAGAAGTTAAATGGTATTGATGTCGGACCATATTTGGGAAATGCCTCTGAGTTTCATAAACTCATTAGTGTTTATGTTCTTGGTGAAATTTTGTGCAGACATATGTTTTACAGTTAGCATGGTGAGATCATATTTGGTTGAGCCTCAATGGATTAGTGCCAAGAATCTTCTAAGATATCTTCGGGGCACAATCTCTCATGGATTGAGATACACTACTAGAAATATGAAACCGCATGAATATTCGAATGTTGACTGGGCAGGTAGTGTGGAGGATCTCTAGAGCACTTCTCATTGGTGGTTCTTTTGGCTTCTACTTTGATATCATGGATGAGCAGGAATTAGGAGTCGGTTGCTATAAGCACCGCCGAGACTGAATACATAGCTATGAGTATGTTCTTGTGTGAAGCTGCATGGCTGCAGAAGCTCTTAAGTGAGCTCTCTGTACACATGATGAATACCACTATGATTCCATGTGACATCTAGAGGGGGGATTTGATTATTGAGGAATCATGTATTCGATGATTTCTCCAGTAGATAGACATCAGATACTACCTTATCTGCGATATGGTAAGTCAATGAGTGAGGAGGCTCCATCACCTTGACACTGATGTACAGGTCGCAGACATTTTGTCAAAGCCCCGGGGAAGGTCAAATATGTGTCTTTCTCGAATGACTTGGATTCATACGACCATAGGGCGACTCACCCTCACCTGGTGGTGCACTATGGAACAGGATGATTAGTTCTCGTGTGGGCCAGGATGATTTGTTCTCCATGGTGACTATGGAATAGGATGATTAGTTCTCCTATGGGCCAGGATGATTTTTTCTCTGTGGAAAGTCTGGAAAAGGATGATTAGTTCTCCTGTAGGTGAGGATGATTAGTTCTCTATGGAATCCACTGACAAGATGATTCGTTCTCCTGTGGATAGGATGATTAGTTCTCCTATCAAGGCATCCTACCCATGCAATCTGGGACTAATGGGAAATACCTCTCATCTGATCAATCAGTAGGGAAATGAGGATAGGGACCATAATAGTACTATCGATGGATGCATCGTTGTATCTACTGTACTCCCCATGCTAGGATGACCTCCATTGATCTGCGATCAGTATGAGTGGTTTGAGACACTCTCCTGTGGCATTGATCTGGGATTAATGAAACTGATATTGGATCAGTACGATTGGTTTGAAACACTCTCTTGTAACATTGATTTGGGATCAATGAAACTGATTTGGGATCAGTATGAGTGGTTTGAGGGACTCTCTTCTGACATTGATTTGGGATCAATGAAACTGATCTGGGATCAGTATGAGTGGTTTGAGACACTCTCTTGTGATATTGATCTGGGATCAATAGAACTGACTTTGGGTCAATAAGAATGATGTGACACACTCTCTTTAGATGAAACTAACTTTGGGTAAGTAGAGAATGGTATGAGACATTCTCGATCAATTCTTCTTCATGGTTCAGCAGAGTAGATCTCAGCAGATCAAAGTAGAGTAGAGCAGAGTAGAGCTCATTAGGTCTGAGAAAATCAGAGTAGTATAGGGCACTCATGGCAGAGATAGTACAGTCAGACATATGGATCAACGGATGGAGTTCTCCCTAGTTGAGAGGGAGTGTTTAAATTGGAAACTAGGGCCAAACTCCATGTGGGTCATCTTATTTATAGTAGTTGATGTTTTTCTTAGATCCCACTCAGCAAGAGGTGTAGGATTGATCTAAATATCATCCAATTCCGATAAGTATTCATGGAGTTATGAATTTATTTGCGTTATAAGACAATTCGTCAGTGTTGACCAGCAACCAAATAAACCCCACATGTGCTCAACGTTTTACTATAAATAGAAGTGGCTTTCAATTCATTTCAACACACTCAGGATCTCTTCCTCTCTCTACTTGTTTTTGGGTTTTAGTAGGAGGAGAGATCCTAAGCAATAACATTTCCCTAATCTAGAGGGTAGAAAGCTGGAAAAGCTAAAAAAGATGAAACTGCTAGAAGAGCCGGAAATGCCAGAAATGCTGGAACTGCTAGAAAAGTCAGAACTAGGGGAAAGGCACAGCTACTGGAACTTCCAAAATAGCTAGAACTTCCAAAAAAGCCGAAATTTCCAGAAATTCTGGAACTGCCAGAAAAGCTAAAAAATCCGGACCTGCTAGAAAAGCCAGAACTGCGAGAAAAGCCAGAAGCACCGAAAAAGCTGGAAACGCTGAAAAAGCCAGAACTACCAAAATTGCCAAAAAAGCCAAAACTACTGGAAAATCTGGAACTGGAGGAAAAGATGGAAATGCCGGAAAAGTCGGAACTGCCAGAAAAGCAGGAAAAGATGGAAATGTCGAAACTACTGGAACTGCTGGAAAAGTGAAAACTACCGGAAAAGTTAGAACTGTTGGGACTACCAGAACTACTGTGAACAACTGGAACTGCCAGAACTACCGGCAATAGCTGGAACTTCCAGAACTAGCGAGAACTGCCAAAATAGCGAGAGCATCTGTCTTCGAAGGAGAGCAGCATGCTGGGGACAACAAGCAAGCAAGGTGCAGCCAACACATAGGTCACGATGGCAACATGGTGCAACAATGGAACACAATGTAGTACAGTGATGGGTACAATCATGATTAATGAAGTGTGATGAGATGCAACATAGTGATGATGGGTGCAACATGGTGCAACGTGGTGAGGTGTAGCATGATTACAAAATGCAGCACAATAATAGGTGACAGAATCACCTTGGAGAATTACTTGAAGCAATATGTCTTCAACTGATCTCATGTATCATCTTCTTAGAGATGATTTATGCTCTTATCCAGATAATTCAAAGTGATGACTTTTGTTGTAAATGTACTATCTCTCTCTCTCTCTTTGTTGAACTATTGAAGAACATATGAGAAGAATTGATCAAGGGTTTCCCCAAATTAGGGTTTGTCCCTGGCTAGTGTGACATCTTGTGTTCTCTTGTCTTGGCTTGTCCTCTCTGATTTATGTTTATGTTCCATTTGTAGTTTACTTTAATGCTGATGTGATTGCTAATCTCGAAACGTTATGGAGGTAACTGTGAAAATTGAAATAAATTGCTCTAATCATAGAACATCCCTAAAATTAATAGGGTTCAATCCTCTCGTGTAAGGACTTCATCTTGAGTGTATTATAACCGAGCCTTTATTCGATGGTGAAAGGTATGATCCACTAAGGTTGAAACTTCATGTGTTTTCCCTTTTCTTCATGTGGTTTATCCCACTTCAGTACTAGGTCACCCACACCAAAAATATTTTCTCCTGTTGATTTTTTATGAAACCAGTGTTTCACATGGTTGTGGTGACCAAAAAACATCTCTTTCAAATTGATCCTTTCTTCCTCGAGTTTGAGTAAAGTGTCTATCTTGCTCTGAACGAAAAGGCAAGGTCTACCTTGTGACTCTTAAGAGAGTTGCAAGGCTGGAAGATACATGTTAGGGAGAAAGATAACTTCTTTACCATAAACCAGAGATAGCGAGGTATTAAGGGAAGGCTTAGGAGTTACATAGTCAACCCATAATGCATTGGTCAATGCATTATACTAGTTCCTTTTCTCACAGAAGATGGGTTTCTTGATTATGTAGATAATACTTTTATTTGTCGATTCAGCCGAACCATTTTCCCGTAGGTAATAATTAGATTCATGTTTTAATACAATCCCATTTCCTAATGCTAATTCATAAATTTTCAATGATGAAAATTAAATCACATTATCAAAGACAAGTGATGTTGGAATGCCAAACCTGGTTATAATATTATGTTGCAAAAATTGGATGACTTCCTAGTCATTTACTTCTCTCAAGGGAACTTCTTTTGACGACCTAGTGAAATAGTCTGTCATTGTTGGAATATATGAGTGTTTCTTTGATGAATGGGGATAAAATTATCCAATAACATCTAGGCCACAATGTTGGAAAGGTTCCTCAACTGCTACTAGTAGTAGTGGGGTGACTGACCTCTGATCTCAGTTGATGCACCTTTGACGAGCTAGGCACTTGTGAATATAAGTGTGGGCATCTTTGAATAACATGGGCCAATAATAACCAACCCTCATAACTTTATGCTCTATAATGTCTCTCGCATAGTGACCACATGCTTATCCATTGTAAAAGTCTTTGAGTACCTTCTTTGTGTCCTGTGGCTCAAGGAATCTTAACAAAACAATGTTGTGGTTCTTTCTGAAAATCCATCCATGAACTAATTAGTAAGATAGAGATTTTAAGTGGATTTCCCTATTCTATTTATTTGATAGGTGCACTGGAAAGGTTCCATGCTCTATAAATTGTTGTATGTTATCATACCATGGCGCTATAGACATGGATTGGGGGACATGTTAATTTCTATTTCCTACTCCCACCATAAAATATGTTGCTTAGGAGAATCTCTTGCTTTAGTTTCTAGCTTACAAAGGCCATAACCATTTATGGTATGAGCTCGTTTGAACTCCAAATCATATTCTTGTAAGGAGGTCATCCAATTTTCCCTCTTCTCACACAGCTCCTACTGCACGAACAATGTTCTTACTGCTGGACGAGGTACAAATACGATATTGTGAGCTTTTAAAATATAAGGCCTGAAATACTTAAGTTCCTTGTATACAACATATGCTTGTTTGTTGATGGTAGGGTAACTTAATTCTCGCCCTTTTAGGCTGGAACTCATAAAAGAAATAGGCTACTCATTTAACTCAACATCCTTTTGAGTCAATACGGTCTCAATCGACAAGTTCAAAGAGAAGGTATAAAGTGAGAAGTATTTTCCATAGTATGGACTGAGTGATGCAAGTGCATCAACAGTTTGCTGATTTATTTGAGAGAAAGCATCCTTTTCCCATTTATCCCATTTATATGTTACATATTTCTTAATCCTCTCCTATATAGTCTTAACTATCTAAGTGTAATCATAGATTATATTTCTTAGGAAATTTATCTTTCCTAAGAAAGACTACATAGCCTTCTTATTCACTGGAAATGGGATCTATCTAATGAATATGACTCTCTCAAGGTAAATTTTAATTCCACTCTTTGCAATGATGTGCCATAAGAGAGTCCCTTTAGACACACCGAAAATATTTTTCTTGGGATTAAGAGAAATCCCATACTTTCAACACCTCTCAAATATCTATTTTAGATGATGTACATGATTTTATATTCTCTTTGAAAACATAGTAACATCATCTAAATAAACAACTACGGTATGACCAATAAGGCCATGGAAATAAATGTCCATTTCTCTTTGGAAAGTGGCACCAACACTCCTAAGTTTGAATGGAATCCTGTTGAAAGTAAATGTTCCCCATTTGAACATGAAGGTAGTTTTAAATAGATTAGGTTTCACTACTAGCACTTGATTATAACGAGATAAACCATCTAGTAGCGAAAAAATCTTAGACCTAGATACTCTCTGGAGGATATGTTCGATGGATGGCACTAGATAGTTGTCTTTATTAGAGGCCCGATTGAGATTGCAAAAAGATACACATAGCCTTATTTCACCAGAATTCATTCTAACTGGGACCAAATTTGAAATCCAAATGGAGTGTCTGACTTTAAAAATGATCTGATCATCCAAAAAATTTCTCAATTCCTTTTGGATGAGGGGTTCCAGCATTGGATGAACTTTTCTTAGTTTCTTCTATAAAGGTTTTACCCCTTCTTTTATAGGAATGATGTGTTCGATAATTTGAGTATCATTTGTCCTTAAATCGTTGTATATCCATGCAAACACATCACGATATTGTTTGAATAGGTAGATAAACACCCATCGTCCTTATGGAGAACAACACATACCAAGGTTTACATATTTGAGATCTTCTTGATTTCCTAGCTTGATTTGTTCAAATGATAACTTTGAACTCCGAGTCTTTGTCTTGTTTGGTCCTTTAAATGAATTATGTAGGTCATATAAATTCTCTAGGGACACCACACCTTTAGGAATATTCTTTCCTTGGCACTAGATACCTCATGTAGAGCCTGATCATGCTCATCCTATTCTATGCAAACATCTTTGAATATGTGAGGATTAGCCATAATGTGCAGTATCTATTGGTCATCATTGAAAACATCTAAATTAGTGATGTTGTCAGGCACATATGATTTGTATATAATTTCAGTAGAAAAACCATTTCTCAGTGGTGAGATCCTAGTGGCTGCATTTGCTAATGCATATGCTACAACATTTCTAAGTATAGGAACATAAATAATATTAGAAGCTTTAAAATGATTAATCAAACTCCATACCACTTGGAGATATTTTTTAATATTCTATGAAACACAGTGAATAGTATCCCGTACCTGAGTAGTGACCACCTTTGAGTCAGCAATTACCTTAAGAATGTTATGCTTCTTAACTTGCAAAGCAATACCGAACAGAGAATATGCGAGAAAAATACCCAGAACACAGAATATGCGAATAAAAATATACCCAGAACACAGAATAGCAATGATTTTATTACTCAGATAGAAATGTTCACAGGCCTCTTCGAGGGGGCAACCTCCAATAGAGCAGAGCTCGATTACAAAACAAGACACGATCCTCCTCACAGGGAGTCTCTATCCTTTATATATGACTCATACATGCAATACCACGGGTCAATACCGTGGGTTTTATTAATACCATCTATCTAATACTACCACCCATTTACCCATTTGTAACTAACTGTGGTCCCTTCATTAATTGCGGGTTAACCACTTACAAATATTAATATGGGCTTTATTGACTCTTGACTATGACGTGATCCCATGACATGAATAAGGGGGTTAGGGTGGGACCCTAACATGCCCTCCCCCTTAAGACTAGCCTTGTCCCCAAGGCTGAAGCTGCGGAAAATGCTGCAGAATAGTGGCTGGCTCCCAAGTTGCATCTTCTGGAGAGGTGTCTTTCCATTTGACGAGGACCTCTTTAATCATGCGGCCTCGCAGGTGCTTGTCTCGTGTGTCTAGAACCTGTTCCGGTTGAAGCCAGATTGACCCTTCCTCGTCCAATTCCGGTAGACTGGTTTGAACTCGGCAATTGTTCCCAATCACTTTCTTGAGGCAATATACATGGAAAACTGGGTGGATTTTTGCTGTAGGTGGCAAAGCCAACTTGTAAGCCACTTCTCCAATGCACTGAAGTACTTGGTATGGTCCATAGAATTTTGGAGAGAGCTTTTGACAACCTTTGTCTTTGAGTGATGTTTGCTTATAGGGTTGCAACCTCAAAAAGACCTGATCCCCTTCTTGAAATTGGTGCTCTGAGCGATGTTGGTCAGCCTGTTGCTTCATACAGTTCTGAGATTGATGAAGATTCTCGCGCAGGTGGGCGAGCATGGTCGCGCGGTGTTGTAGGAGTTGATCCACGGCTTGTACTTTGGAGCACCCCGTGAGATAAGAAGTAGGGGAAGGCGGAAATTGACCATAGACTGCTTCATAGGGAGTCATTTTGGTGGTGGCATGATAATTGGTGTTATACCACCATTCCGCCAGAGGTAACCACTGTACCCAAAGGTGTTGCTTTTCTGAAGTGAAACACCTAAGGTAGGTTTCTAGACATTTGTTGACTGCTTCGGTTTGACCATGTGTTTGCAGATGATAGGAAGTACTGAGTTTGAGTTGAGTGCCTTGTATGCTGAAGAGTTCCTGCCAAAAATTACTGGTGAAGATTGGGTCGCGGTCGGACACAATAGAAGTGGGCATGCCATGCAATTTGAAGATTTGATCCATGAAAGTGTGGGCAACCAACGTTGGTGTAAATGGTTGGGGTAGGGCGCAGAAATGAGCATACTTCGACAGTCGGTCCACAACCACCATGATGACTGACTTGTTCCCAGACTTTGGAAGACCTGTGATGAAATCCATGGAGACCTCCGTCCAAATTGACGCCGGAATGGGCAATGGTTGTAATGTGCCTGGTGTGTTGACTGTTTCCCCTTTTTGGCGTTGACAGACGTCACATTCTGCTACGAAAGTAAGGATGTCCTATTTCATACCGATCCAAAAGAATGATCTTCTAGTGTGCGCATACGTCTTCTGAAAGCCCGAATGTCCTGCAATGGGCGATGAGTGTAATTCTGCCAAAATGCTACTTTTGAGGGTGGATGTTGGTGATATTACGACTCTGTCCTTGTAGCAAAGAATATCATTCTGCCACGAGTAGCCCTTGCTGGAATTAGGATCCACCTGCAATTGAGAAATAAGTTGGGAGAGCCCTGGATGTGAAAACCATTCCCTGCGAACCTCTTCAATCCAGTCTGGAATTGGGAGGGAAATTGTGAGCAGTGTACTTTCCTCCTCAAATTGGCGCGACAATGCATCTGCTACCCGGTTGTCTTTCCCTTTCTTGTAAATGATCTCATAATCATATCCCAGCATTTTGGCGAGCCACTTGTTTTGTTGTGGGGAAGATAGGCGCTGCTCCAGAAAATATTTAAGACTGTGATGATCTGTGCGGATTTGGAAACGTCGTCCCAACAAGTAAGGTCGTCGGGTCTCTACTGCATGTAAGATGGCCAT
>APFE030244391.1:5554-34772 GCA_000404065.3 Pinus taeda
TATTAAGAATGAATTATTATATAAAAGTATTCATTCTATATATATATATATATATATGGAATAAAGAAGACAATAATAAGCAAATTTTTTCCAAGGGAAAATGTGCAATTTTTCATTAAATATTTAAGAAAATTACATGTTGTATCAGTCCAGCATTTATGAGATGTAGTCATTGTAGGTAGTAGATCAGATGTTTAGAAACTTGTTATACAAATTTATACCATAGAAGTCCATAGAGATAAATATGTAGAAAGGATTCACAAAAATACATAGTATATATCCTTAAAGTAACTATAATTGGAATAGGACAAAAAGAAAAAAGAGAGTGATCATAGATCACTTCAATAGATCCCTATTCATCTCTATAAATGACCTATAGAAGAAATGATACAAGAAACCTTCCCTGAATCCTTGAATTTCCCATTGTCCTCTGTTCAGCTGCGCGACTTCTTTGGAAAGACGATCAACGATCTCATTCCTTTCCCTCTATATGTGAGAGCATACAGTAAAATCAAATTGAGATTTTAATGATAATATATCCTCCATCGAGTGTCTGAATGTGTGTGAGTGACAATGATAAACTTCATTAAGCTAATTGATAACCAGCTATGAATCCCGGGAAATCTGAATCATTTGGCAATTTTGTTCCCTCACAAAAAGGAGAAGATGTTTTAGACTATTTAGCTTGGAAAAATTATTGGTACCCCTGCCGAAACCAACTTCAATTATATAGGACATAATATTGTTGATGTGAAAAATAGCCCCTCCCCCACAACCCTTAACTTGGGCCAAGCCATCAAAATATCCCCATGAGAAACTGAAGTTGATAGATTCTATAGAGATAACCTAAGGAGGTTTACTGTCGGGATCATATGGGATCAAATTGTAAATGGCTGGCAAATTTCAACAAGAAGTTAGCCAACTGATAGGGGCGTCGACGAAGATTTTTATATTTCTTTTGATCCACATACCCCAACAAATGATCACGAGAAGGTTTCTAGCTTTGTGAGTGATAGCGCGACACCACCAATTATGCCAAGCTTGCCTAAATTTTTTGCTCCTTTAGACTATCGGCAAATTCAAAATTGCTGTAAGACTGGCCCAAAATCTGGCCATCACTGGACATGACAGAAATAGGTGTGTTGTGTTCTCTTCTTGATCATTGCAAAAACAACATCTTGAGGGTCCATGAAAAGCCTGGTGTCTAAGGTTTAAATTAGTTGGGGCTTTTTCCAAGAGAGTGCACCAGATGAACAGTCTGGCTTTTGGGGGAGCTTTTAATTTACAGAGGTGGCACCACCACCAGATGCTATCACCCATTTCTCGAGTAGCCATGATTGCCACATAACCTGCTTTGGGAGTATATCTACCTTCAGGGTTAGTGGCCCAAATGAAAATGTTTTCCTAGTCAGATAATATTATATTGGAATTTATATTGGAATTCTCAACGGCCCCAATGTAACATTTCCAGTCCTCAATCCATGTTTATGTTCTTGTGGTCCATCCAACACTGGGGCATCCATTGATTATGACCCGCAAAAATAATCTGTCAGAGATGAGTGAATCCATACCTTGAAAGGTAATGACATAGATCAAGTGGGAGAATATGGGCATTATTGCATACACCCCATGCATCCATGCATAATCTCACTTGAATACCTTGTCCAATTTTCCATGCCAACACACTTCTTTCTATAGGAAGGGAGTGGGTAATTGCCTTGCAGATGATAGAAGCTCCAGGCATGAGTAAGATTTATTTGAAGGCTTTGAGAAGGGGTGGATTTATTTCAAATACATAACCTCCTATGAAAGGCTCCAAGAATTCATAATATGCCACCCCATTTTCGCCGCAAGAGCCCTTGCAAATAACTAAAGATTTTTTATGCTACATCCCCCCAATTTTTTGGGTTTGCTGATCTAGTCGCAGCTTACCCAAGTGAAGGTCTTCCCTAAATTTTGGCCTCTCTAGAGGAAGCAACATCAATTTTTTTGGATTATTTTTAGAATTCCTTTAGGGAACCAAGCCAACAACATCCAATAAACATGGATAGCCTCGAGAACTGCTTTTATAAGGGTGAGACGTCCCGCTCTGGAGAGCTAGTGCTACTACCATATATTGACACTATTTTTTATTTTTGCTAGGAGCCAAGCCCAATCAACAATATGGTATCCATTCGGCTTCAGATGGAAGAAAAAATATTTTAACCTTGCATCTAAATCATGACAAATATATGCATATAATTGAGATGCGAATCTTGCCTCATTAAGAAGGCATGTTACAAAGATGATCGAGGACTTCGCATAATCTGGCTCCATACCTGTTGCTTTAAAAAAGAGAGAAAGGATATTCTTGAAAACTTGTGAGTCATGAATAAAGTTGTTTAGAAAAGCAATTACATTATCAACAAATAGAAGGTGGGAGAGAGTGGTCATATTCAAAATTTGGACACCCCCTAAATTTCCAACCACACAAGCATTTTTAATGAGTCTCCTAAAAGCTTCCATAATGAGAAGGAATATGTTGGGTCCCTATAATACTAGTGATTACCCCATTACTATTGTAGTTATACCCCTTATTAATATTGTTGTGCCCCTATTGCCCCCATACTGTTATTACTGTGCCCCATAGAATCCCTCTATTGTTATTTTTGTGGCTTTATATTATTATTGTTAGGTCGGCTAGATTATATTGTGACTCCTTAGACTCCTATATATAGAAAGGAGGTTTTGTCATTTGAATATCCAAGAATTGTTCATTTATGTAATGTAAAGGAGGTTGCCCCCTCGAAGAGGCTGAATTCTAAGGCGTTGATCTATCTTTTCTATCTTTATGGTCCTCCATATGCTCAACCTTTTATGGGTCCATACTCCGGAATGAATATGGCGTGGGATCCATCTCAAACTCAACAGACTATGCAACCTAATGTGCAGTTATCTAATCAACCTAGACAACCTTTGGTTTCTGGTCCAACCCAGCAACCTGTCCAACCTACTGTTCAAACCTCTGCACCTGGTTTTGTTCAGCAGCCTAGGCCTAGCTCACCTCAGACTCTGCCTCAAACTACTACTGCAACTGCTGCAACTTTTGTTCAACCTACCACACCTGTTTCTGGAGTATCTATAGCTTCGGTTTCTACTGTCGCTACATCAGTACAAACTCCTCAAGTCTCTGTGCCATAGTCAGGACCTACAGTTCAGAATTCGGTCTAGATGCCTACAGGACAAGCTGGTCCAAGTATGATTGTCACAATTCAATCGCAATTCACTTATCAACTGTACCAAGGACAACATCAATTTTATCCTACTATACAAAACCCAGTTTATCAGTATCAACCGTATCTTGGCTATACTTATCAACAACCTCAACAACCCCAGTTTCGTCCAGTTAATCCTAGTTTCCTGGGAGGTTATAACATTCCTAATACAAATCCAATTCTAGGTTATCCTGGATATCCTCCTCCTAGAGCTGGTCTTGTTACTCAAGTTTTTCGCGACCCTAACCATCAGTTACCATTTATTGCAACTTTTGATTTACCTGATTTGTCATGCCTTACAAACGATCCGATTTATTATCTTCTGTATTGGCCGCCAATGCCTAGTAAGTTGCCCAGTGATATCCCAAAATTCGAGGGTAAGTCAGGAGAGGATTTGTCAAATCATGTTATGACTTATCACCTCTAGTGTTCATCTAATTCAATCATTGATGATTCAATTCAATTGCGCCTTTTTCAACGAACTCCTATTGGTTTTGCTGCCAAATGGTACATTGAGTTACCACGAGCCTCTTTTTATAATTTCAATCAGTTAGCCACTTCTTTCTTAACTCATTTTCAATTGCCTATCAGATGCAACAATGGCACAAAACTGTTAACTTCACTAAAACAATCCACGTCCACATATATTTCTGATCATATTCATGAATGGCGATGTAGAAGGCATTTAGTGAAAGTTTTCATTCTGGATCAAATTTTAGTGGAATGGTTCATTAAATCATTGTTACCCAAAATCACTGAAGATGTAGCTAAGGGAGGAGTTTTCACTGAAGAACAAGTCATTCCTCAGGCTTCGTACCTTGACCTCGTCTATACGTAGTTAGGTACTTTACGTGAAAAAATCCCTGATCTTCCAAAACACTGTCAAATAACTGTAGCTCCTTCAGGATCTCATGTTGCTGATGGTATGATTGGTTCAGTTAATACTAAAAGTAAGAAGAAATCTTCAAATAATTCTTCTACTATAATAACTTTACCTGATTCCCCAACAGGAGATTCTTTCGCTGAAATTTCTGCCCACATTCATGTCGTAGACTCATCTATGACGAAATCAAAATCCGATAGTAAAAAGAAGGGGAAGAATAAAAACAAACAAAATTCAAAAGATAAAACGGATAAAAATGAATCTACTAACGAAAAACATAAACCTCGCTATCCTTGTTTCATTTGCAATGAGGATCATTTTACCAAAGGCTGCCCACATCGAGCTGAGGTTTCGAAAATTGTTAAAGGTTCTCAAACACCTGCTATTTTGAAGGATCCTTTTCCTACTCAAGACAGTAAGATGATTGTTTCTTCCTCGAATGCCTCAGAAGAACCCATTATGATGATGTCTCATGTCAGGATTGCGACGCGATCGCAATATTATGGTAGTAAAAATCATGTTGGTGGTAAAGAAGCAGAATCTTCTAATTCAAACACGTAAACTTCATCTCCTTCTAGTTCCGGTCCACTACAGATAGAGAAACCCAACCCTGACTTAGTAATCAAACCGCCTGCTAAAGGTATACTTCGGAAATCAGCTTTCAATCCACATGCGAGAGCTGCTCGGAATTATAACATTGTTGAAGACTTAGCTATTTCCCCTTCAGTAATGTCAACTTTTGAATTGCTGCAATCGTGCCCAGCACAACATAAATTACTATTGTCTGCTATAGGAGCTGTCGATATTCAAGATTCGAACCTAATAATCTTCGACTTAGAAAATAGTACACCCCACCTGCCTCATCAAATGGATTTCCAAATTCCAATGTTAGTCAAAAACAAACCTTGCTTTTGGATTGTGATTGACGAAGAAGCTTCTATGTGTATTATGTTGATCCAGTGTTGGAGATCGCTTGGTTCTCCCACACTCAATCAGTCTCTGACAATTCTAAAGGCTTTTGATGGCCAAGGGTTCCATCCTTTTGGTATTTTGCAGGATTTACCAATAGGGGTCAAAGGAAAAACCATAAATCTAGATGTGGAAGTGGTTGATGCCCCTCTAGATTACAACCTTCTCCTGGGTCACAGTTGGTCTTATGCTATGACGTCTATTGTTTCATTGGTCCTTCGGCTCATCAAGTTTTCTCATAATGGAAAGATCATTACGATAGACCAGCTGACTTATTTCTCATCTGACCCAACCTCTACAAATAGTATTCAACACATCGGTAAAACAACTATCCCTTACAAGGATGTTGGAGTAGGTTTGATTAAAGATTTTTGTTTACTAGGAACTTTTTTCTTCCCTCCTCCTAACGTATCACCTTCTATTGCAACTATTCATATGATTTCATCGAACACTATTGCTTTTGATGATCCTTGGATCGTACCTTCCAATTCTGAGGTGGATTCATTTGGTGGCGCAATGCCTTTGAGTCCCTTTGAAATTGCATATCAGGTTGTATAGTCATTTTCTGATTCTTGTTCAACCGAAACTGATCCAATGAATGTGGTCCATGGGGAATCACTTTTGATATCAACCTCAACTACAACAACACTTTATGATCCTGTTCATACTGATGAGCAGATTTGTGAACTTTTGTCTATTGATGATTTACCATGGGAAGATCTTCATCAATGATCTTCGTTTTTACCTGAGCTTGATCATTTTGAAAATGATTTTTCATCTATTTTTACTACTGACTATGTCAAAGAACCAAAAAATCCATTGCAACATTCTGATTCTGTGCTAAATTTGGGAAATATTTCTCGAACGGTTCCTATTGACGTTTCAGCTAAGCCCAGAATTATTGAAAAAAGTTCATATAGGTGCTTCTTGTGCGGATGATGAAATCCAATTTATAAAGCCCTATTTCAAGAATTTCGTGACTTGTTTGCCTGGTCATATGAAGAAATGCCAGGAATCGATCCATCAATTTTTGTCCATGAAATTAAAACATACCCGGATGCTAAACCTGTCCAGCAATGTTTACGTCAGATACATCCAAGAAAAGCTATTGCTATTAAAGCTGAAGTTGAGAAATTACTTCATGCAGGTTTCATTTATCCAATTCCTTTAATGGATTGGGTATCAAATATTGTTCTTGTTAACAAAAAACAAGGAACGATAAGAATATGTATCAACTATAGGGATATTAATCGAGCTTTTCCTAAAGACAATTATCCAACCCCCTATATCAATAAAATTATTGATGATTGTGCCGGCAGTGAACTGTTCTCCTTTATGGATGGTTTTTTCAGTTACAATCAAATCAACATACTCCCTGCTGATCAACCTAAAACAAATTTCATTTGTCCATGGGGGACATTTGCTTATTGAAAATTACCCTTTAGATTGAAGAACACTGGAGCAACTTTTCAATGGGCTATGTCTTATGCATTTCATGACATCAAGCACATTGTGCAGCCTTATCTTGATAATTTACCTGTCCATTCATTATGTAGAGCTGATCATCCCACTCATTTACGAGTTATTTTTATGAGATGTAGGCATTATCCAATTAGGTTGAATCCACACAAATGTGTATTCTGTGTAAAAACAGGTTGCTTACTAGGATTTTTCATTTCAAAAATTGGCATTCATGTCGATCCCTCAAAGGTTGAAGTTATCACCAATTTACCTCCTCCTTCGACTCTTCGCCAACTCCAAAGTTTGCAAGGGAAAGCAAACTTTTTACATCGTTTCATTCCTAACTACGCTGAGATAGTGAAAGGTTTTACCAGGTTGTTGAAACAAAATACTCCATTCTTTTGGGATGAGAACACTAATAAATCTTTTGATGCACTTAAACATGTGTTAACCCATGCGCTGTTACTGCATCCTCCCAATTACAACCAGGATTACTTTTTGTACCTCGCCGCTTCTCATTCCACTATTAGGATGGTTTTAGTTTAGGAAGATGAATTCAACAATGAACATAGGATTTACTAGCTTAGTTGCACTCTGCATCTGACTAAGCTTAAATATTCGCATGTGGAGAAATTGGCCTTGGCAACTATTCAAGCTATCCAAAGATTTCGTCACTACATTTTATTATGAAAAACCACGGTAATTTTTTACTGTAACCCTATGATGTATATATTGACTAAATAATTTCTAGGACAAGTATTCCAAATGGATAGTTATCCTACAGGAATGTGACTTGAATTTGAAAAATCCAAGGCAAAGAAATCTTTGTTTTTTGCTGAGCTGATGTGTGATTTCCCGCATACTGATACTGAAATTGTGGCAAAGCAACCCCTTGCGGATGAATCCTTGTTTCTTATTAGTACTCTTAACCCTTTCTATGGATATTTTATTGTTTATCTACAAACCCAATCTTTTTGGCTTGAAATCTCATGATCTCAGTGACGGAAAATACGTTTCCAATCCCAACAATACAATATTATTGGTGATACACTTTATCGTCGTGGGGTGGATTCTGTTTTTTGATGTCTAACTCATGAAGAAGTTGAAAAAGTTTTGAATGATTTTCACTCTAGAGAATGTGGCAGTCATATCTATGGGTATGCCACAACCCAAAAGATATTGTGCTTTGGTTATTTCTGGCTATCCTTATTCAAAGATTGTATCTATGCAGTCCGAAAATGCCACAATTGTCAAATTTTTTATCGTAAGATGCATGCTCCACCCGCTCCTCTCCACCCTATAATTGTTGTCGGTCCTTTCGTAAAGTGGGGCATTGACTTTATTACATGTAACCCTCACTCGGCTGGGGGGGCATGCGTATATTATCCTAGCAGTATATTATTTTACTAAGTGGGCTGAGGTGATGCCTACATTTTTGGCAGATGGCAAAACCATTGCAACTTTCGTATTCAATCATATAATTTCTAGATTTGGTGTTCCTCAAGCTATTATTATTGATCATGGAAGTCACTTTTGAAATATCATAATGATTGAACTGACTGATCAACTTGGCCTGCACCACGATAGTTCTACTCCATATTACCCGTAGACTAATGGTCTGGTTGAAGCTATCAATAAAGTTTTAGTCACTATGATCTAACGAATCATTGGTATTCATAAGTCAATTTGGCATACCATGCTATTTTCAGCACTTTGGGCATATCGGACCTCAGTAAAAACATCAATGGGTTTCACTCCTTTTCAACTAGTCTACGGTTTGGAAGCAGTGCTACCTATTGAATGAGAAATTCCATCATTACAATTAGCCATAGAATTACTCCCAGCTACTTCTGCATAGGAGAAACGTTTTTTGTACTTAGCTCAGCTAGATGAGAATCGACACATTGCTGCAATAGTAAAAGAGACTCATGCGAAACGAATAAAAGCTCAGTACGATAGAAGTGTTACACCTCGTAATTCTTCATAAAGAGACTTAGTTTTACTATAGGATCAAGCGAATGATAAGCTAGGGGCTGGAAAATTTATACCTATGTGGCATGGTCCTTATATTGTTGAGTGAAAGCTAGCAAAAGGGGCTTATGAATTGATAGATTTTGACAGTGTCTCTTTAGGTAAACCCAGAAATGGACTTTATCTGAAGAGATATTATGCTTAAATTCTGGGTAGAGATTTTTTGTTAAATTAGTTTCTTTACAGCTGGTGTGTTTTAGATTAGAAAAGTGTGCCTATTTTAGAGAGTGTTCTTATCATTATTCCTGCTTATCTTGATTTTACTCTTGATATTGCAGATGTCGACATCTCTTCAAACATACATTGGTTTTGTTGATGGTGCTTGTCATAGTACACGGAACATTTTTTCCGCAGCTTGGGTTATCTATTCACCCTTTGATGTGTTAGTATCTATGCATAGGGTAAGCCTCGGTTAATCAATGAATAACATTGCAAAGTATAGTGTAGTGATTGAGCTATTATCTGAATCCATCTCATTTGGGATTCAGATTTTGATTGTTAGGTTGGATTCTGAACTCATTGTATTACCACTTAACAGGGTTTATGCCATTAGAAATCTAGTGTTATTAAGGTTATCTTTTAGAGTTCGTCTCTTGGAACGTGAATTTGATTACATTGAATACCAACATATTCCAAGACATTTAAATACATTAGCAGATGCAATTGCTTCTTGTATGATAAATAGACATTTAGAATAATCAAAATAGTAAATTTAAGAACATTCAATAATATGTTACATGAGATAGCCGGTAATAATGATATATCATAACATAGAAGTAGTGTTCAAAAAAAAATACATTGTCTTCAATCATAGGTTGAAAAACACCTTATGATCTGCAAAAATGATAATACAAAAAGACAAAAATGTCACATGACTCTACAAAATTGATCATCCTATCTCTGGTGATGATCATGATAAGAAACCACTATTCGGGCCACCCTACGTAGGAACCTCCTAAAAGGTCCTAGGACCCCAATCACATATCTCTGTAACCTAAGTGGAATATCATCTATGCTAATCTCTAGAATATCTACTATCAAGTGCTCTAGATGATGCTTCAAGTTGGTCAGGATCTTTGTTGATTAGTCTTGTGGGGCCGGTACTGCTACAGTTGGGTGTCTCCTCTCGTAAGGTTGGAGAGCAGTTGGTCGTTGTGGACCCACATATCCATTTAAAACTTTTGATTGTCAGTTTTGGATGATTTAAAATAATAAAAAAAATAATTAAAACTTAGAAAGTGTTGAAAATGGTTTTTACCTTAATCATCCCATTGCTCTCCGGGTGGAAAAGTCATGTTTGGGTCACTGCGATAATCCATCCTAGCATATGGGAAATCCTAAATAAAAAAAAGTTGGTTTTTCAACCAATGAAAATACTTAGGTGGAAATCGAACAACCTCTGAACCCTCCTCAGGGTGACGGGCCATCAAAGCAATCCAGCGAAGTATCCTAGGCTCTCGAGGAAGACCAACATCAACAAGAATATGCTGTGGGGCTAACATGGGGATCTTCTCTAGAGAAAAGATGACTACGATAAATCCATATCCAAAGTTTTTCAGTTGTCCATTCTTTGCTTGTGTTAGTTGGCCTTTCACATTTGCCAACACAGCCTCGCACCAGTTGAATATGGTGCCTCGAAATAGTCTACAACTATCTGTATCTGGGATCTAGTAGCCATATGCAATGTTGCACTCCTGCATAGCCTGGTAACAGTGAATGCAATAACCTTAAGGTCAGGATGATTGATAGTTTTAATATCAATCCGTTTGTCCTTTGTTTGATCATCGCGAAACTCCAATCGGAGACTAGCGACAGACTGGCCACCTGGCTTAGTCCCGAAAAGAGATAATTGTTTGCCCCTCTTAGAAAAACCAGTAAAAAAATATATGCTCTAGCTCGATTTGGAGCCAGTGGCCACCAATCACGGAGCACTGGTCCTGCGTGTTCCATCTGTCTACGAGCCATTGCAAGAGATCTACTTGGGCCTCCATGTCCGGTATGGCCCAGAACTTAAACAGTCTGCATGCTCTCAATGGCTGCAATGTGGGCATATGATTTATTGCGGAAAGATCTACATCCTTGTGCTCACATTCTCGCCAAATAAGAATTTTGAGTGTCCTACAATGCAAAAAATACATATTAGAACAACCTAGTTCGAAACCTTTTGGGCAAAAATGGAGAAATTTGAATTTTTGAAAATTTGTTGCAAGGGGTCCACACCTGCTGCTTACACACAGTGTGTAGGTCCGCATGGGTTATGAGCAATAGGTGCGGACCCATGACTTTTTTCTTTATAGAAAAAGTCAGCGTTCACAAGGGCCGCGTGTTGCACTTGCGAACCCCCGCGAGCGACTTTCTAAACCTATTTTTCCTTCAAAAACCAAATTTAAAGCCTAAAATCGAAATGTAAATGGATGAGATGCAAGTTAAGGAGGATGTGGATTACCTAGAGCTGACAGTTTTTTATTCCTACGGACGGATTTTCTAGAATCTTCATAGGAACTTTCTTACCCAAAAGCTCTCACTTTTCACTCTGAACTCAAATGGTAAAAATGAAGTTAGAAAAGCCCTTTTTATAAGTTTTTTTGAATAAATGAATTTTTAATTTATTTATTTTTCACTTTCAAAAGGTAAATTTTTAAATACATTTTTATTTATCTTAAATAGGGATGAGTAGTGTTTTGAGTTTTTGTGCAAAACATTGGATTTTTCGAGAAAATTGATCATTTTTCAACAAAGAGCATAATTTTATCACTTTTTCGAACTCTTTCAAAAATTTACGAAAAAGTGAAACATTGGAGTCCTCTTTAAGCTCTTTTCTGACTCGTAAAATATGAAAAAATTGTCGAGTTTTTTTCCCTTTTTAACTCATTAAACGAATTAAAAGGGTGGTCCACTTACAACTCTTTTTCTAACCGTATAAACATGAAAATATTTCTGGACTTTTGTCGTTTCAAGTTTGATACTGGTTATAAAATGATGTGTCTTCGATCACTTTTTTACTTTTTCAGATTGGAGCCACTAATTATGAAAAGTACTCCTTGATCGTAATAGTCAAGCGGTTCTCTCAAGTATTATTTTATACTTTTTTCAGGCTCGAGGGACACAAATTTACGAAAAAGGACCCCCATGGAGTTTTCTTATGTTTTTCTTCTGACTCCCTAAAATTGAAAAACATCGAGTTTTTCCTATACTGGACTCGCTAAAATTTAACAGTAAAGGACCTGTTCAATTTTAAACAAGAACGAACCACTCCTTCTTAGGGTTCAAATTTTAAACTAAGTTGGACTCATCCAAAGGATGAGCTTATAAACAAGCAAATGATATCCTCCTCAAGCTTGTAAAAAATAAAGAGGTACTTTCCAGAAATGGTGGGGGAAAAGAGAGAAAAATGAACCTGTTTGTTACATATTTTTTTTAGAAAAGTTGTTAACCACTCTTGAACATGACACTTTTCATTCACCTGGTTTGGGAAATCCTTTGCCTAACATTTAATCAAACCACATTGAAAGTCTTCAGCCAGTTTCTGGGTATTAGCTTTGGGTCAATTGTCACCAAGCCATCTGCAGTGTTGTTATGTGTTCAAGAGATCAGTTCAAACAAACCATTCATCTACAAAATATCTGTCATCCATTTTGACCATCCCTGAGTCAGTCCTTGCCAATATATTTCTTCAAAACTTGATCTATTATTTCATGTTGTGTGCTTGTGTACGACGGATCACTTTCTATCGACATCAGCTCATTATCTAGGAAGTTGATCTAGAAATCGTTAGTACCTTGAAATCTGCATGCCCTAATGGCAGGTTTCTTGCCTTCGACAATATGTTGCATCATTGACCTTCGATCAAAGGATTCTATGACATGTTCAACTTCGGCCCTTTTATTCACATTTCATGGATTGTACTGAGTACTTTGAGAGCCATTGAAATTACTGGCGGTTTCTCTCACACTTGTTAACAGTTCACATCATTGACTGGTAATCAAGTGGTTTCTACCATGTTTGACTTTGACACATTTATTCACATGGATAGAATTGTACTAGTTCAAGAAGCAAAAATCAAGACCTTGGATCTAGTTTCTACCATCCAAGCTACAAGGAATTTTGTTATTCATTATACAGTGGGCTATTCATAAATAGATGGCTGTGCCCATACTATGTCTACATATGTCTATGCTCTTGATGTATTACAAAATCATTCCTGTATCAAAACAGTTTAGTTAGTTTTCTAGTCAGTTTTGATCTGAGTATGGGAATGCCTACCTCAGTGATGATATGTCTACATATATATATATATCTATCTATCTATATATATATATATATTTTTATATAATATATATATATATATATATATATATATATATAGATTTCATTGAATGGGTTTACAAGTTCTGACTGGGGTGTCCGCAAGATGATCCTTGAAATGATAAAGTACTTCACTTTTCCTAAAAGATAGACTCTATCTTCATCTATTACAAACTTCGCACTTTAGGGGGCAATTTGTTGCACTAAAAATTGTCACCTTGACATTCTACAATCTGTGTGGGTCCATTACCACTCATACTTTTCTCTTTTGCAATTCTTAAGCCTCAGTTCCTCATATGAAGCCTTGAAAATAAGAGAAAGCCCTCAAAAGTCTCTAAAACTCTGGTTCCATACTTTCTCTTTGCATTACCTGTGGTCCCACACCTATTGGTCATGTCTCCTACGCACATGACCTCTCTATCTCTGTGTTATGGGTGCGGACCCCTGTAAAAGTTAAAAAGGCATGAGTACATTCTAAAAAATCACTTTCAGTCATTTATAGAAGCTTTTGGAAGGAATATTGAGGTGGCAAGTTCACTCTCTTAAGGTTCATGCATCACATACCTTAAGGAGGTAACCCCTTGATGTGAGGAGCTTATTCCTTTGAAGGAGGATTCTATCCCTTCATAGGTGGACCTATAACCTCCTCCCCTGCACTATAAAAAGAAGCATTGGGCTAGTTACTTGAGAGGTTAGAAGTTGAATATTTTTGAGGTGAAATGCTGTTGGAACTTAGTCTTCTTAGTTGAGTTTTTATGAGGAGAGAATACATACCTCTATGATCTCATTTGGAAGAGTGCAAGGCTTCTCAAAGTAAAGGAAATTCCTATTTTTGACCCTAGGAAGAGCTTGTTCAACATCAAGGCTAAAAAGGTTGTAAGGTTCTTCTACTTCAAAGTTAATACAAATAAGTTTGTTTTTCTCAATAAGCTGTTGATTCATGGTTTGTTTTATGGATTCCTTGATCACCATAATAGACACGATTTATGATATTTGCTATGCAGGTGCTATTCAATGTTTACTTGTTTGTGATTGCAGGTCCTCAAAGGTAACTCTTTGAAACGATTGAAGGATGGCTACTATGAACAAGCATTGGATATAACGTAGGGTCTTAACAACTTTATAGTATTTATTTATAAATCGTATATGTCTAGAGAAAGATAGATTTGTTTTTTTGTTTGTTGCTAGACTATCTTCTGATACTAGGGAGATCAGTCTTGTCCACAAGATCGATTTATCCGACTAACACTAGAAGGGACCACTAACCCCCTGGCTCTTTTGCTGGTCGATATGTTTACCAGTACGTATGCACCAGCCTACTGAAGGCTCCAACCTTCACTCTTCCTCCAGGGACCACGTTTCATAAATTTTCAGACTGGATACACCTGGATCACAATACCATAATCTAAAGGCCACAATTCATCCAATTTTCATACTGGACCCATCAACAACATTAAAGCTCAAAATTAATCATCAACCAATCATTCAATTTTGAATCACCCAATACTGAATCATTGAAGATCTATCATCAAAAAACAGTTACCAAAACACATAGCAGAACCCAAAACTCTGCAACAACCACCAGAACCATCTGCAAATTCAGATATCATATTTCATAATATATACGCTACTTTGATGAACCCAACCAGCATGTATATGCACTTTTACCAAAGTGAACCCGTGTACAGATCTACAAATACTAACTTATAACTTTGCAACTATTCCAGACATCAATCATACCCAGATCATAACATTTATAGAATAAACATGCATCAGTAATTTAGATCTAGACTATCAAGGATCAAACCACATAATGATAATACATTCAAGCCTTAAGATCTCGATCCATCATTCATCATCATTCACATAGGTGCATCCTTAGTTCAGATCAAGCAAAGCATCACAAACCCATAACCTACATACTAGATCTCACACTTCATCAGATATTTAATCCTTGCTCACCTGGCTTAAAGATCTTCTCCTCTTTATATAGTGTTAGGCCTTTCTCAATACCATGGTACAAAACCACTTAGGACCAATACCATGGATTAGAATACCATGGACCAAATACCATGGACCAAACTTAGTTTTCCAACATGTACACACCTTTCGTTCTATGAAACTATGCGTGTACATTATATGCTTCTTTTGGTCTGTTAACCCACGTGTATACACTCCTTTGTCAAGGTGAGCCTGCGTAGACCTCTCTCTAATTATTAAATCTTTGCTATTGACCTACTACACTATGATCTGTCATTTGAGTGAGTAGGACAACACCTGTATCACTTGTATCATAATGCCAACAATCTCCCCCTTTGGACTTGATGGCAACAATAATACCAAGTCACTCTCCCCCTTTGACATCAAGGGCAAAGGGCAAACCCAGATATTCTCTCCCTTTGATATTATGCTATCCATACTCCCCCTAAGTACATGTTTAACTTCTCTAATTGACCTCCTCCTTTGTACATGCTAAGATGTACCAATCATCCTTTCTCCCCCTGAGCACATGCAGAGTCTGCAAAAAATATTTTTCAAAAAGAATAACATGACTCTACAACTCAGCTAAGTGAGTTTGACCTTCCTATCACCAATGACTCATACATACATCAATCTCCCAACCAAGTGGGGATACACCATTTTTGACTCATCCACCCAACCAAGTAGGGATATACCAAATGTTTATACATGACTCAAGTATAAATTATTACATCATCCTTCCCATACATAGTGGGAGTACAAATTACATCATATGAAAGATATACATGACATTTATAACAAGGACCAGCAATCTAAACAAGACCATGATAGTCATCAGCAACTATCATACACCATATATGATCTACACCATAAGCATCTGTAACCTGCAATACCATTCTCTTGACCAACCAACAATAAGTAGCAAGATGTATCATTTAGCCACATAAGCATCATCACCATAATGCCAACAATGCATTATTCGAAGCATATGCTCCCCCTGAACCTATGCCATACCATCATCAAACAGAGCAGATAAGCAACCGAACCATATGAGACTCCTTGTCCATAGTCTGTACCACTTCTTTTCTTTAGAACACCATATACGTGACTGTGCAGTGTCTAACTCACGTATATACATGACTTCTATTTATAATAGTTGTGTATGGAAATTTGAATACTGAAGTTTTTCATCTTCAACTTTCCTTGAGTCTATTATGTCTATAGATTGAGCAATGCCACATCTTTCTGTCAATGATTCCACCTTATTCAATACATTTGAGTGTGATGATGTATACTTCTTTTGGTTTGGTGCCTGAACTTTGCTCCTGCATTCCTTTGCTCTGTGTCTAAATTTGTTACATGCATAACAACTTACATGTTTCATATTCCTTCTATAGCAGTCAATGGCTTTGTGACCAAACATATTGCAAGAAAAACAATATCCCTTGAAGTACCTGAAACGTGATGATCTTTCTGTGTGAAGGTCTTGCACCATTCTACTTCTGCATCTTGCTACAACATGTCCAAGATTATGACATACACAACACTCAACATTATTCATCTAAGAAAATAACCGACTATCAATTCCATAGTTTGGAGTAAGAGATTTTCTTTGATGGATTTCTTTCCTTGGTTGTTGATGTGGTTGACCTCTTATCTCCTTGTTGAGAATTTTATGTTTTGCATTAGAGTTCCATGCCTCACCCTGAGAGCTAGATTCACCTTCAACAGATTCATGAAAACCAAGACCAGTTTTGATAATAGGGGGCCTTTGACTATTAAGAATATTATCCAAGATCTTAGTATTGTCTTGAAATCGTAACAGGTTATCCTTTTCTTCTAATTTCCCTTTTAAGATATTTACCTCAATCTGATGTTGTTCTTCCTTTTCCAGATATTGCTTCTTTATGTTTTCTTTAACCTTTCTTCCTTTTTCCACTCGTTGCCTTAACTTGAGAACTTCATGTTCTTGTTCTTCAAGAGCTTCTTCATTCTGTATTTTTGATTCTTCAAGGTCTTCTTTTAGAGAGAAGATATTAGATTCAAGTCTCTGGATTGTTATACTCTAATTATTTATTTCAGTTCTTAATGATATCACTACATCCTGCAGCCACTCTCTTACTCTAGTTACTCCCTCTCGCTGAACTTTCAATTTGGTAACTTCTTGTTTTTCTACGTCATTATTTTCATATGCCATGAGAAGTTTAATTTCTTGATTATCTTCATCACTATTGGACAATCCATCACTATCATCATTAGTATAATAACTTCTATTACTTTCTTTAGATGTCTTTCCTTTGTTATGAGGGAATCTAGTAGTGTAATGACCAACTTTACCACAAGAAAAATATTTGAAAGGTAGCTTACCTCTGAACCTTCCAGAACCCCGTTGAAGCTTCTTGACAAAATCTACCTCATATTCATCTTTCTAAAGTGTATCCTGATTCATTGAGTTTTTCTTTTCCCTTTGTTGATGTTTTAAATGCATCTTCTCTCATATCTGATGATCCTCCTTTTCTCATCTCAAAAGAAGTTAGGATTCCATGAAGCTGCATCATAGTGATATTATGAAAATCCTGTTTTTATTTTATGGTAGACACTTTGGGTTCAAATGTAGCAAACAAGGATCTCAAAACTTTCTCAACTAAGACAACTTCCTCAATTTCTTCACCTAGATTCTTCATACAATTGACAACCTCATCTATATGGAGGAAGTAACTAGCTATGCTTTCATCACTATGCATCTTAAGAGTTTCATACTAAATTTTGAGAGTTTGACGCTTAGCACGTTTTACCTAAGAGTCTCCTTCGTAGCTCAGAACGATTTTGTCCCATATCACTTTGGCTGATTTGAGTTACATGACCTTGACAAACTCTGATTTTGACTAACTTCCCAATAAGATAGTGACAGCTTTCGCATTGGTTTCATAATCCTTTCTACCTATTGTATCTGTAGGAATTGTTGTTGGAAATGTATATCATTTTTCCACAATTTCCCAAACATCCATTCCAAGTGATTGTAGATATGTTGTGGTTCTTATTTTCCAGTAAACAAAATTGCTCGCATCGAAGATGGGTGGTCTAATGGATCCCATGCTCTCTTGATTATTCATTTTGATAGATCTCCCTTCAAGCGATCAAGCTTCTTCTGAAGGACCTGCTCTGATACCAATTGTTGGAAATAATAGTGATCGGGGGAGGGGTGAATTAATATTAGCAAATCAATAACTTTTTCATTTCATACTCTGATTCATATATGATACTTCAGTTAAGGGAACTTGTGTGTACACGCAACTGTGTTTAATGCAACTAGCGTATATCCAGTAAACTTATGATTCAGTTAATCCATCATATGTTTATCTTTAAATAGTGCATCAGAACTTCATTAACAATAAACAGGTGCAGTAAAACAGAACAGATCATCACACATAAGAAACAAACATGACCACCATGATATAAGGTGGAAACACAATGCAGGACAAAAACTACCTGTTGTCGTCTTCCTTTAATATAAGAAAATCTTGTTTTTAATCTTGTGCTGGGGCAGACTCATACCAGTACGGAGACACCCACTTACAGAAGGCTACAACCTTCTCTCATTCTCCAACTACAACTGGAAGGGACCTGCAATCGCCTGGCTCTTGTACTGGTCGATATTTTTACCAGTACGTAGGCACCAGACTATTGAAGGTTCCAACCTTCGCTCTTCCTCTAGGGACCACATTTCATAAATTTTCAGACTGGATACAACTGGATCACAATACCATAATCTGAAGGCCACGTTTCATCCAATTTTCATAATCGACCCATCAACAACATTGAAGCTCAAAATCAATCATCAACCAATCATTCACTTCTGAATCACCCAATACTGAATCACTAAAGATCTATCATCAAAACACAGTTACCAAAACATAGAGCAGAACCTAAAACTCTGCAACAACCACCAGAACCATCTGCAAATTCAGATATCATATTTCATAATATATACACTACTCTAATGAACCCAACTAGCATGTATAGATGCTTTTAGCAAATTGAACCCGCGTACAGATCTGTAAATACTAACTTATAACTTTGTGGCTATTCTAGACATCAATCATACCCAGATCATAACATTTATAGAATAAACATGTGTCAATCTAGACTATCAAGGATCAAACCACATAATGATAATACATTCAAGCCTTAATATCCTGATCCATCATTCATCATCATTCGCATAGGTGCATCCTTAGTTCAGATCAAGCAAAGCATCACAAACCGATAACCTTTATACTAGGTCTCACACTTCATCAGATATTCAATCCTTGCTCACCTGGCCTAATGATCTTCTCCTCTTTTTATAGTTTTAAGCCTTTCTCAATACCATGATCCAAAACCACTTAGGACCAATACCTTGGACCAAATACCTGGGGTCAATACTTCAGACCAGATACCGTGGACCAATACAATGGATTAGAATACCATGGACCAAAACATAGTTTTCCAACATGTACATGCCTTTCCTTCTGTGAAATTCCATGTGTATGTTATACGTTTCTTTTGGTCTGTTAACCCTCGTGTATACGTTGTATCAAGGTGAACCTACGTATACCTCTCTCTGATCATTAAATCTTTGCTATTGACCTGCTGCACTATGATCTGTCATCTAAGTGAGTTGCCATCAAGGACAACACCTGTATCACCTATATCATAATGCCAAGAGAAACACAATACTTTCCATAATCACCCATCTCTATGCACATCTGGAGGTATTTCTCCTCCAATGTATAGAATAAACTCTTATCGCTGGTCATGTGGAATGAAGCTCCACTATCCAGGTACCAAACACAACCCACCATCGATGAAACCATGCATGCGTTGAGGGTAAAATCCAATTCAAACTATGAGGCCAATACCTCACCATCTGATCCTTTTGAGGATCCCTTCTTGGATTTCTTCAATGGACAATTAGTTGCATAATGGCCCACCTCATGACAATTAAAGCATCACACTTTAGATTTTTCAATCTTCTTCCGACCATGGGAAGAACTCGATTTGGAATGGGAAGCCTTCCCTTTCCCTTTCCACGCCTTACTCGCTAAGGCTAGATTTTCTTCATCATCATGCTTAGATGAAGAACCATCTCTAGTGCTTCTCCTGATCTCCTCCTACATCAGATTTGACCATAGTCGTTCCCAATCTAGTAGTTTCTCTCTTCCATTCACTAAGTCCTGGTAGCTATACCAACTCTTAGGAAGACTGAGAAGAGCAAGACTCACCATGTCATCATCGAATGTTGTGATTCCTACACTTCCAAGCTCATCTCTGCAGGTGGTGAGCTTGTTTAGATATGTGATCATGTCGCCCTTTTCACACTTGATTTTCTAAAGTTTGTCCTTCAGCACCAGCTTCCTCTAGTCACTGTTGTTCTGATATAGATCCTTTAATGTCTTCCACATTGAAAATGGAGTCTCCTTCCCATGGAGACTTGAGACAATGTGGTCTTGAACTCCCTCCAGAAGAATCCCTGTCACTCTCACCACACATTTCTTCCATTCCGCCAATTCTTGGGCATTAACTGTTGCTGGCTTAGGAACTTCTTGATCAGTGAAGTCCTTAAGACCGTTATCCTCTAATACCGCTTCCATTCGATCCTTCCATGCTATGTAATTCAATCTTCCATCTAGGCATACTCGAGTCTCAAGCCATTGAACGCCATTGGCGAACTTTGAGATGTGATAAGAAATCGATTTTGTACGTACAATCAAGAACATCAAAACATTGAACTTCTCCCTTCTTTGTATAATGTTCTTCACTTTGATCAACTTGGCTCTGATACCATGTAGAAATTCTCATTGTAGATTAAATTGATTATGCAATGTACTAAAGAAAAATACTTAATCTACTTCTACCATCGAACTTGTGGAAGCTTAATCGATTTTGAGCAAGATCAACCAGAGCACATATAACAGAGAAGTAGACTCAATCACACATGAAACACTGAAGAATACTTTCGGGAAAGACTCAACTAAAAACCCTACTATCTGTATTATCATACAAGTGGAAAATATCTCAGGATTACACAAAGCTTTAGCTCCCAAGCTATCCAGCTCTTAGTACAATCCCTCACTGCTTCGCATAGACAGAATAGACAACACATATGCCTTCCTTCAGTCCTCCAAGACTCATAGTTCCTTGTGTAGTTTCTCTTGGGCCTTCCAGCTACCACCTGTGTCATTCTCACCTTACACGCTGCTTTGACCTCTATAGTAACTACGCAATCCTCAAAGAATGAATTCCTTCTGCATGCAAGAGATATGCTCATGGGAATATTCCTAAAACTGATAGTACATTGTCCCTTCCTTTAATCTCAACTAGGTCTTTGTCTGAACTGACATGCATGAGTTATTTATGAGAGAATATTCAGTTATCTGAAGTACAGTAGTTGCATGCATGCATGCATGCATTAACTAACTCAGCTCACAATTAGTTCCACAAACATTTTGGAACTAATCTAATTGGACTTAACTCAGTTAACTGAGCTAACTAATTAAAACTCAAATACAACTCATCATTATCTCCTTAATTAAGGGATAACTTCCTGTTGTGGCCACCAACAACCCCCCTCCTTATGAAGTGTTATTGCCAATACTAAATAAGTGGGGACCCTTAGTAAAAAATTTAAAAAAATCAATTAGTGTTTATATTTCCTTTTAGATAAAACTTACAGCATCATGGACTTAGGAAAATACCTTTGAAGAATCTAAAAAGATTAAGTTTCATGATGAAGAAAGTAAATTCACTCCTTAAGAGATATCGCATCGCACAAAGAATGATAGGGTACCTTCTAATGAGCCAAAATGATAAAAATGCGAGATTGCGATGCAAAACTCCATCGCATCGCATGCATTAATGAGCACTCACATTGAAAAACCTTAAAATCACCGATATGCGATATTGCATATCACACATCGCAAAAATCACATAAATTACAAATAATGATTATAATGATTTAGCGATCTACGATCTTGCGATATTGCGATATTGCGACCAAGCAACCTTGCGATAGAATAGCACGATGAGATTGCGGTAATGCGATGCAGCGATCTGTGATATCGCAAAGAAAAATCGCAAGACCTCTCCGTTGCAGTTTGTTCTGGCTCATTATTCGAGAAAACATTTTTTAGGCGAAGAATTGGTCATGCACTTTAATGCAAATTAATGAGTTGTTGCTAGTTGTTAATGAAGTATGGTGTTGTGTTTTCCGAAAAACTAATTCACGTAAGGTGGCATGTTTTTGCATATCTTCGGCATTTAAAGTTTTCTTGTCATTATTTTTATCATTACTTCCACCTCATTTGTAAACTGCAGGAACGAAGGACAAAGTGTTATACAAGGCAGTATGCAAGAAACTATGAGGAGGAAAGGTAGTACTTCAATGTCCATTTGGGAAGACACACCTAATCTACTTAAGGAAGAGAAAGAGCCGCAGAAGTCTTCTGAGGCATCCATCATAGATTTCTCATATACAACCATGGTTGAATGGCTACTGAACGATGCTAATACCAGAAACAAACAGTTTAATGCTCAGGGTCAAGAGCTCATGGAATCACTATTTTTACAAATTTTGAGCTTTATACCCGATACGCACAAAAGGCGAAAAACGCATCAGGGAAGCCCGGATCAAGGAACGGATGCAGTTTCCGATGCGCGATTAGCGCTTAGCGCTAATCGCGCATCACTAAGAAAACTTGCTCGAAAAGGAAGGCTTCTAATTACTCAGTCAGCTGTGAGCCCTGAAAATTGCAAGAAAGCAATGATAGAAATAAACTGGAAACAGAAGGCTAAGGAAAAAGCAGAAGCAATCCAAGGGTTAACCATGTTGAAATGGAATTATTACCAGGCGTACATGGTAAAGCCACATAGTCATTGGATGACTCTCAAGTATATCATCGATTTTGTTGAGAAGATAGTGCCAGCTCTTGCCAATTCTATTTGCTTAACTCAACCAAAGGTGGAAGACAGTCAGCCGACTCTACTTAGGCAAATACTGAATGCTTGCAACGTTAAGGAGCAAATATAGAAATAGTTAGATATTAGATTTAATTTTAGAAATAGTTTTTCTTAGGAAAAGGATGGTCATTTAAACCGAATCCTGAATTTCTGTAAATAAGTTATTTAGTTTGTAGTATTTAAACCCTTCTCATGCATTTAGAGAAGGGTCTAGAAATTTATCAAAAACTTGTCCTCAGAACATGCACTTTTGCACCCTCCGAGGAGGTTTTGATGAATGAATGGAACAGGGTTTATTGGTATTTGCATTTGATATCTGCTACTGATGTTTCACTTCTGTACTCTTAGTGGATGTTAAATCAACGAAAGATAAATCAATTGTCGCTTGAAGCTCATGAGTAGGACTAGTTATAAATGGTACTTTTATTTCTTAACCTTTTCTGCTTATGTGTTAAAGTGATGTTCAATTTTCAGTTGTTTATATATTACATCATGGATGCCTGAGTTATCATTTGGCACTTTTGTACGGTGATAACTATTTATTTATGCTTAGTGTATGAATAGATCATTTATGTGATATGTTCTCACAACTGTTTCGTCTAACTTTTTATACGAAGTAGTTCATCTTTATTGAATTCTTTTCTTATAATAGCTGAATGATCTTTATTACTAGTTATTGTTTGAAATTTTTTTAGATCGCATAGAAGAAAGATCACACCCCGGATAAGCATAAATTTAGATGTTTTTCTGTTTATTAGAATACAATAGCATAGTATTAGATTAGAATTAGGATAGAAGTATTCCATTTAGAACAGAAATACCCATATTTCTCACACACACACACTGAATTGGGAAACTGGTCCCATATCCCCAGTCAGACCCGCTATACCAAACGGATAAGGAGCTACCAACCAAGGTCTGGACCGGGCGGGTATCCCCCTTGTTGTAGACCCGATTTTCGGGGCCTTCAACATATTTGGCGCTAGAAGGAGGGAATAAACTATGAATGGCAAGTAAATCTAAATCAAAATACCATTCTGAGAGTAAATCGCCCTCACCATCTCCCCCGACTTCTCCATTACACTGAAGTCCAGAGTTAGAAGTCGTCGGAGCATCAACCGCTGCTACAAACCCTGACATTTCAGAACAATCTATTATTGAACCTCCTGAAGTCAAATCTCTGATTCACAAACTTCAGCGATTTTCCATTTCTCCTCAAAGATCTGATAAATCTCAAGGCAGCGTGACTTTGCATTATAACCCTGCTCATCCCCTGACCAGATTAAAGAATGAAAAGTTTGGCGTTCAACCAACCGAATTACCTCTTCCAAAAAGGAAAAGAGCAAGGAAATCACCTAAAGAGTCCGACAGTGAGACTCTTTCATCAACATCATCCATCTCAACCTCTTCACCGCAAAGTCAACCATCCACTCCTCCACTTCAGACCATTGTTAATCCACCCACTGGAACCCCTACAACTCCTCCTCAATCATCTGCGATCGTAATATCCTCATCTTCCCAACCACAAGGATCATCTTCTGCACTTCCCTCCGTTAGTAGTTCAACAATGGCCCAATCTCCATGGAATAACCCTGGGGCAGTCTTAATGCCTGCACCCTTGAGTCAAATACCGGCCCATCCCGAGAAATGGTTGCCTAAGTTCAATCCCGAGGTAGGCATGCTAGCAGAAGAGCACATAAACAACTTTATGCTATCCATTAATCTCAACGGGGTTAATAATGAAGATGTTGTTGTTTGATTGTTTCCATATACTCTGCAAGGAATAGCCAGATCGTGGTATTTCTCATTACCCTCTGGATCTATTACTAGTTGGGACATCTTCCAAGACCAATTCCTAACCAAGTTTGGTGATGACAGGTCTGCGGCAACGTTAATCAACGACCTATCCAACCTTAGGGCTGAATCTAGAGAGCCTATCAAAGACTTCAATCTACGTTTCAATAAAATTCTAAACAAAATTCCTACTGCTTCCCAGCCCAGTGAAGAAGTACGATGTGAATGGTATATCACTGCTTTACCATCAAACATAGCAATCTTCGTGGACAAGGCTAATAAAATAACCTTAGCCGAAAACATGAAAGAAGCCATAGTAGTAGAGAAACATATAATAGCCCTAGAGAAGAAATCTGCGATAGAGGAATAGAAATCTAAGAAGGTCACCTTCAAAGAAGAGTCCAAGAAGAAACAAGCAAAAGATCCATTCGATTTGGAGGGATTGCAAAAAGTTCTGAAGACCATGTCCAATGAAATGGTTGACATAAGAAAGCAAGTAGCAGAAACTTCTTCAAAAAGGCCCTACAGAGCTTTTAAAAGAGGCCCGTCAACGGATTCAAGGCCAACCAATGCTATTACAAGTGTTGAATCCGAGGAAGATGAAGAGCAAATTTCCACTGAAGGGAAAACCGATGATGAAAAAGTTATAGAATTACAAGGAATGTGGGATTTCATCCTCCCACAAGAAGAAGATCAAGAAGTATTCCCAGTTAACACACGAAGTAGAAATCAAAGCCAAAGAGCGAAAGCTCTACAACAAAGGATAAAGTCGCAAAAAAGAAAACGACATCTAAAGCGACTCAAACTAGCTCAATCCAAACAGATTCATCAACTCCATCTAAAACACTGATCATTTCGGATGAAATGGAGTACAATATTATAGAAGACATGAAAAAGACTAGGGCCAACATCACTCTTTATGAATTGAGCAAGTTAAAGCATCAACAAAAGATAATGTTGAAAGAATTACACGCTGTGCCAGTTGCACCTTTGCCTGCCGCTGTAATTTCTCAAGCTTCCCAGAACATGGGAAGACCTCCAACTAATACGACTAACAAGATTGATCCAAACGACATCGCTTTAGTTGGAGGAAGATCAAGATATCATACTCCCCCGTTTCTCCTTACTTATGAAATTTTTAATAAAAATGTACATAATTGTTTAGTGGATTCTGGTGCTTCATCGAATATTTTACCAAAGTCCATATGCACCAAATTAAACATTCAACCACAGAAATTTGCTGTTCGCATAGTTCAGCTAGATCGATTGCAAGTCAAAGTCATTGAAGAACTAAATCAGGTAACCATAAGGCTGTCATCCAACCCGAAGGTATGTCAAGTTATTGACATTTTAGTTGCTGATATTCCAGAATTTTATGGCTTAATTCTTAGCAGGGATTGGTCAGAAAACTGCATGGATACTTCGCAACTGACTGGTCGCACATGTGGCTGCCTTACAATGGTAAGCCAAATCAAATAAAATTTGAACAAGAAGTACATCAGAAGTACTTAGTAACGAAATTAGAGGGGGAAAATGAACCAGTAGCATATAACAGTAGCATAATTGGCAAATAATGTGGCTTGGTCCTTTTCAAATTGTAGAAGTCATAGGTCCATCAACGTTTGTGTTACAGGATTTAGCAGGTAAAAGAGACTCTTTGCCTGTCAACAGACAAATTCTTAAGAAATATTTTCCATAGAAGATTATTCTTCTATTTTTTTAAAGTAATAGTTTTTCTTTTAATAATAAAACCAGTTGTGAATGGTTACATTAGGCATTTACGAAAAAGACACCAACTCTCTTTCAGATTTTGACTTTTCTCTTGTATAAATAGCAAATCTTTTGGAAAATTGATCTTTATTATTGAAAGATACAGTTAAAGACTCTAACCTAGATATGACACTAGTTTCAACTTCATAAAGTGATGAAAAAAACCCTTGGAAAAGAAATTGTTTTATATCAGTGAATGAAAGGTCAATAACAAAATAAAGATTCTCTGTAGAACAACTACTTCCAAAAACTCTACCATTGTTTTCGAGAGCTATCTAAAGGAAACAATGACTTCCTCCCTGCTAAGGAAATCACAACTTTTAGAGGAACAATCCAAGGATACACTTCATCTTGAAGAATGAGAGGTCTCATCACAAGCCAGCTTATCATAATCACAGATATTATAACTTGCTGACTTTGCCAAATAATGCATACCACAATAGGACAATGACTCAAGATTGTTACAATCAAGAGGCAAGGGGTCTCATCACGAGCCAGCTTGTTCAGCAAAGTTATAAATCGAGTGAATGGCTGTGTCATAAATTGGCTATCAAACCAAGACATTGTTCTTTAAGAGTAAAAAGAAAATAAAAGCAATAACTGTGGATGTGGATTCTTCTTTGAGAGTTGTAGGTTTCTTTAAGTAGGATATAGGATCATTATTGGGTAATAGGTAACCCTGTCGAGGCTATAAACGCCCGCTGGCAGCAGAGGCTCTACCTATGAGAAATGAGCATATTTAAAACCAGTTTACAGAGAAGACTTTGTTTTATCTTTATAGACCAAGTAATGACTGATGTAAATGCAAGGACTAACTTGAGGGAGAAAATAATCAGAGTTGAAAATAGCTGAAACAAAATGTCATTGATAGCTTAGAGCATAATGTACTTTATCTTTCCATAATAAAGTTTAATTTTCTAAAAAATTTTCTGTTTTGGAAGTTTAGAAAATTCAATAGAAACACAGAGATAACTGGTTCTTCCAAGTGAATCGCCAATTGTTGTGGCCACCAACAACCCCCCTCCTGATGAAGTGTTATTGCTAATACTAAATAAGTGGGGACCCTTAGCCAAAAATTAAAAAAAATCAATTAGTGTTTATATTTCCTTTTAGATAAAACTTACAACATCATGGACTTAGGAAAATACCTTTGAAGAATCTAAAAAGCTTAAGTTTCATGATGAAGAAAGTAAATTCACTCCTTAAGACATATCGCATCGCGCAAAGAATGATAGGGTACCTTCTAATGAGCCAAAATGATAAAAACGCGAGATTGCGACGCGAAACTCCATCGCACGCATGCATTAATGAGCATTGACATTGAAAAACCTTAAAATCGCCGATATGCGATATCGCATATCGCACATCACAAAAATCGCATAAATTACACATAATGATTATAACGATTTAGCGATCTGCAATCTTGTGATATTACGATATTGCGACCAAGAAACCTTGCGATGGAACAACACGATGAGATTGCAGTAATGCGATTCAGCGATCTGCGATATCGCAAAGCAAAATCACAAGACCTCTCCATCGCAGTCGGTTCTAGCTCATTATTCGAGAAAAAAAAATTTAGGCCAAGAATTGGTCATGCACTTTAATGCGAATTAATGAGTTGTTGCCAGTTGTTAATGAAGTATGGTGTTGTGTTTTTCGAAAAACTAGTTCATGTAAGGTGGCGTGTTTTTTCATATGTTCGGCATTTAAAGTTTTCTTGTCATTATTTTTATCATTACTTCCCCCTGATTTGTAAACTACAGGAACGAAGGACAAAGTGTTATACAAGGTAGTATGCAGGAAACTATGAGGAGGAAAGGCAGTACTCCAATGTCCATTTGGGAAGACACACCTAATCTACTTAAGGAAGAGAAAGAGCCGCAGAACTCTTCTGAGGCATCCATCACAGATTTCTCATATATAGCATCGTTGAATGGGTATTGAACGATACTGAAACTAGAAATAGACAGTTTAATGCTCAGGGTCAAGAGCTCACCGAATCACTATTTTTACAAATTTTGAGCTTTATACCCGATAAGCGCAAAGGGAGAAAAACACATCAGGGAAGCCCGGATCAAGGAACGGAGGCAGTTTCTGATGCGCGATTAGCGCTTAGTGCTAATTGCGCATCACTAAGAAAACTTGCTCGAAAAGGAAGGCTTCTAATTACTCAATCACCTGCGAGCCCTGAAAATTGCAAGAAAGCAATGATAGAAACAAACTGGAAACAGAAAGCTAAAGAAAAAGCAGAAGCAATCCAAGGGTTAACCAAGTTGAAATGGAATTATTACCAGGCATACATGGTAAAGCCACATAGTCATTAGATGACTCTCAAGTATATCATCGATTTTGCTGAGAAGATAGTGCCAGCTCTTGCCGATTCTATTTGCTTAACTCAACCAAAGGCAAAAGACAGTCAACCGACTCTACTCAAGCAAATACTGAATGCTTGCGACATTAAGGAGCAAATATAGAAATAGTTAGATATTAGATTTAATTTTAGAAATAGTTTTGCTTAGAAAAAGGACGGTCATTTAAACCGAATCCTAAATTTCTGTAAATAAGTTATTTAGTTAGTAGTATTTAAACCCTTCTCATGCATTTAGAGAAGGGTCCAGAAATTTATCAAAAACTTGTCTTTAGAACATGCACTTTTGCACCCTCCGAGGAGGTTTTGATGAATGAATGGAACAGGTTTTATTGGTATTTGCATTTGATATCTGCTACTGATGTTGCACTTCTATACTCTTAGTGGATGTTAAATCAAGGA